>JBDJHY010793576.1:0-15308 GCA_039654485.1 Withania somnifera | reverse complement strand
CATCAGATTAATTGTAGCACGAGATTAAATGTAATTTATCTTGATTACGAGAATGGTATAGTTCTAACTTCTCGTGCTAGTGCATTTTGTATGTATCTAACAAGACTGAGTAAGGATAGACGTTTTGGACTGGCTGATAAAAACATATTCTCTGAACAATTAAATGTACTTATATTCTTAACCTTGATATAACTATTATGAACGATATATACTAATTTTCGTTTAGATGTATTAAAAGGTGAGATTCTTAGATGGATCAGGTAAACTGGAGATGATAAATATATATAGGTAAAATAATTTATTAGTTGACGGAATCCATATCTCGGTGTAGAGATTGATGATACGCCTTTTATGAGAAGCTTATAAGTTTTAATGTGTAAACCATACCGGTGTATTTATGAATCCGACATATGAAATAAGTTAAGTAGGTTATAAAGAAAATTAATTATCCAATTAAATTCGTCAGTAATTTTATTTATTAATTAGTATCTATTGTCTTAACACATTGAGTGAAAGTACTATTTGATTCGAGACATATTGTAAAGAGGAGATATGGTGGTAGCAAAGATTGCATCAGAAAATAACCGTGCAGAACCTTTCAAAAAAGCTTTACGACAAATGCCTTATGATAGGCATGGAAGGAATGAGTGTTAGAGATGTAGATGCATGGTTATAAGTCTAAGTGGGAGATTGTTAGGATATACTATTAACCATACAGTTTTGAAATAGTAACTTGTTGAACGATTTTTTATTTATTTATGCAAATCAATAAAGTGTTACATTATATAGATCATTTTGTCATATATGTGTCCTCAAATTATATAGTATATGATTTAGTGTATAGAGTTTGAGCTTATACATAGAAGATTAAATCATCAGTTCGTATAAGTTAAAGTTACAGTTCACAATAGTAGATGGAAATTTAAAAAAAATCATCAAATTGATTGTAGCACGACATTAAATGTAATTTATCCTGATTACGAGAATGGTATAATTTTAACTTCTTGTACTAGTGCATTTTGTATGTATTTAACAAGACCGAGTAAAGATAGACGTTTTGAACTGACTGATAAAAATATATTCTCTGAAACTATTAACTGTAATGATATTCTTAATCTTGATATAACTATTATGAACGATATATACTGATTATTGTTTTGATTTATTAAAAATATGTCTGGTATGTTGATGATGATAAATATATATTGGTGACATAATATGTTAGTTGATGAAATCCATGTCTCGGTGTAGAGATTGATGATACGCCGTTTATGAGAAGCTTATAAGTTTTAATGTGTAAATCAGACCGGCGGATTTATGAATCCGACATATGAAATAAGTTAAGTAGGTTATAAAGAAAATTAATTATCCAATTAAATTCATCAATAATTTAATTAACTAATTAGTATCTATAGTCTTAACACATTGAGTGAATGTACTAGTTGATTCAAGACATATTGTAAAGAGGAGATATGGTGGTAGCAAAGATTGCATCAGAAAACAACCTTGCAGACCCTTTCAAAAAAAATTTACCACAAAAGCCTTTTGATAGGCATGTAGAAGGAATGAGTGTTAGAGATATAGATACATCGTTATAAGTCTAAGTGGGAGATTGTTAGGATATACTATTAACCATGCAGTTTCGATATAGTAATTTATTGAACGATTGTTTATTTATTTATTCAAATTAATAAAGTGCTACATTACATAGATCATTTTGTCATATGTGTCCTCAAATTATATAGTATATGATTTAGTTTTTTGAGCTTATACATAGAAGCTGAAATCAGCGGTTTGTATACGTTAAAGTTACAGTTCACAATCGTATATAGGGATTTGAAAAAACTATCAGATTAATTGTAGCACGAGATTAAATGTAATTTATCTTGATTACGAAAATGGTATAGCTGCTTGAAATATAGAAGTAATATCTACTCCAAACAACTTAGAGTTATGTAAACTGTAAAGAATTTTGATTACAGTTCACAATCGTATATAGGAATTTGAAAAAACTATCAGATTAATTATAGCACGATATTAAATGTAATTTATCTTGATTAAGAGAATAGTATAGCTGTTTGAAATATAGAAGTAATATCTACTCCAAACAACTGAGAGCTATGTAAACTGTAAAGAATTTTAGTATTGCTGGTATTGCATTTAAAATTTATGAATGTAGAAGGATTTATATGCTGCAGAAAAGGAACCCTGTGTAGTTTCATGTGGAAATGATCCTCATATATATGCACGAGGTAGATCCACATACCAATTGAAAATGTTTTTGTCTAAACTCTTTGGTAAGAATATCCACCGTACACAGGCTTGTCGTTGATGATTTTGTGGTTGTATTGAACGGAAACAACTTCCAGCAGATTATTTTTGTGTTGTAAGATAATACTTCCTGCTTTATCTATCTTGAGCTTGTTGAGTTTCTTTATGGATTTGTCACATCAGTCATACAATGATTGATCATATTTTAAAAGAAGTTGGGTTATTGGAGCAGATACATACCACAGGAGTTGTATATGATTATTTGGGTATATCATGTTTGTGGTATTCCTGAATGGTCAACTTGAACAAACTGTTTAAAGAAATTTAGAGAACCAAAAACTTACTTTCTCTTGTGTTGTGAATGTACGCCATCATTTTGAGACATGCAATGCAATGCTAGTGTTTCTGGGGACGTTTTATTTAGTGGTATTACCGAGGGGACAAGAGATTTAACCTGTCAGCCATGGTCCTACAAGGGTGGTCCAGTAGCCTTAAATGTTCGTTTGGTCTGTGGTAAGTCCATTTATTGAGTGGATTGAGACTAGCACAAGTTCTAATCTCGGTACTGCTACCAAGCACATTGAAAATTGGCATGCTGACGGACACTTGTCGATCCCACGCGTAATTGATCAATATTTGAGTCTTTACATCATTACTTCTATGATATCAAAGTTGCTTAACTCGAACGTTGAGAGCAAGTTTCTTATTAAGTGTGGTAGTATTGTAACAAATATATTCTTGATGGAGGACTCATTTGAAAAACTGGCAAATTATGCTTGGGACCCTGGTTAAATGAGAATGTGCACTTTGTGAGGATGCCTATATATAAAAACCATTATTGTTATGAAGTTGTCTCTTAATTTTCTTAGTTGTTCAGATTAATTCTGGATCCCTGCTCTCTTCAGACATGGTTCTACAAGGGTGATCTAGTAGCTTTAAGTATCCGTTTGCTTGGTGGTAAGTCCATTTATTGAGTTGGTTTAATGGAAATCAACCACAAAACAAAAACAACAATACTAAATAAAAAGTAAGGATAGATGATTAGACACAATAAGAGTAAACCATAAGCAACCTTAAGGTATATTAACCAAAAAACATGAAGTGTGTTAATCCTACAAAAGCACCCAACTCTTATAATGACCTCATCGGAATCAGATTCCCAAGCAACCAACGTTTCTATAACAATCATCAACAATAAGCTTCACCAAGCTCACACTATGAAAAGATTTATAAAATCAATATTCATCAAAATCTACTAATGACCTCAAAATAGTCTCAAGTTAATTACAAAAATAACCCCAAAATAGTTTGAATCAAGCCACACTTCAAATCTTGATATATGCACAAATAGATGGTGGGAGTGATGAGCTGTCACTTGGTTGACAGTCTGTCATTGCTATTAGAGGCTCTGGAGGGGTTGGGTTGACGGTGGAATTGACAGTGCATCACTATTGATGGGGGTTCAGAATGGTCATCGCCTAAAGTAGTAACCACTATGGTACTGGGTTGGAGGATGGTGGAAAATGACAAGCCATCACTTGATTGGAGGTGGCAGTGGCGGCCATCACTCTTAAGCAGTGATCTCCCTTAAGCTCCTTCCTCTTACCAAGCTGTTTTTCCACACAAAGAAGCCTCTTTTTGACACTAAAACATGATCAAGATGTCATGAACATTCCTTGTGTCCTTTGGATATCTTAGGTTGGCTTCGATTAAATGACCTTGATGCAACTTGGAATGCACATGCTCTCTTTCTTAGAAAGAATTTGACCTTAAATTTGAGGTATCATCATCATCAAGAGTACCAAAGGGTGAAAGATCACAAATATTGAAAGTGTTGTGAACTTGATACTCCAAAAGGAGGTCGATCTTGTAGATATCTTCATTGATTTGTTCATTCACTTGGAAAAGCTCATGACCTCATGGAATCAACTTGGTCTTCTATGATTAGGAAACCGTTCCTTGAGAAAGTGCTCCCACAGCCATTCACTTGGTTCAAGTAGCTCTCTTTGCCACTTCTTGGTTCTTGTTTTCCAGGCAAAGCCTCGCCTTCCATTCAACTTTTTTATGCATCCTTTCTCTTTCTTCCATCTAAGCTTTACACAACATCTTGAGAAAGAGGGGTTAGATCTATCGGGATAAGTGGATTGAATCTATACACCACTTTAAATGGAGTCATGTCAATATCTTATGAATAAAATGATTATAAACAAACTCAAATAATGACAAATGTTCCTCCCAAGAAGACAATTTCCATGTACCATGGCACAAAGCATAGAACTTAGTGTTCTATTGACAACCTAGTTTGCTCATCGGTTTGTTTATGGAAAGAAGTCGAAAGCAACAACTTGGTTCCAAGCTTACCTCACAACTCTTCCCAAAAGTGACTAAGGAATTTAGGCTCCCTATCACTTATAATTATTTGAGAAGTTCCATTCAATTAAATAATATTTTTAACAAATAAATATGCTACAAGGAGAGCATCATCACATTTATGACATGGAATAAAATGTGTCATCTTTGAAAATTAATCAATGACTATAAAGATACTATCTCTTTCCCTTTTCTTACTTGGAAAACCTAAAACAAAATCCATGAAAATATCAAGCAAAGGTCATTGAGGGGTAAGGAGTAGGGTATACAAACCATGAGGAAGAATCGTGATGTGGCACTCATACATTCAGAGCATTGTCCATTTTAGCAACATATTTAAGAGGGGGTCCTTGGAATACAATGTCTTCAAAAATTTAAAACCAAGAAATTTAGAAGACAAAGTATTTATCAAAACATGCTTCACTGATAAGGCATCGACCATCATATTCTCTTTTTCCTTCTTGTATTAAATTACATAGGGGAAAGTCTCTAGGAATTCAATCAACTTGGCGTAGCTTTTGTTCAACTTACCTTGGCCCCGGATATGCTTTAAAGACTCATGAATGGTATATACCACAAACTTTTTGGGTCACAAATAATGTTTTCAATTGCCTAAGCCTCTTATCAAAGCATAGAATTCAAAATCAGATGTTGAAAATTAAAAATAGCACCTTTTACCTTTTCACTAAAGTAAGCAATGGGCTTTTGGTCTTGTATTAAGACAGCTCCAATGCTTACTTTACTATTATCACACTCAACCTAAAAGAATTTCTCAAAATTAGCCAATTGTAACAAAGGAGGATCTAAGCATAGATTTCAAGGCTTTAAAAGTTTTTTCTTACTAATCGCTCCACTTGAAATATTTATCCCTACCTCGGTTAATGAGGCAACACTGGTGTTAAACCCTTTGACAAAACTTCTGCAAAAGCTATACAACTCATAAAAACTCATGACATCACTAATGGATTTGAAGTTGGTCAAGTTCTTGTAGCGTATATCTTGGATTCATCTAATTTAGCAAACCTCGAGCTTACAATAAAACTAAAAAAGACAACCTCATAACACAAAAAAGCATTTCTCATGATTCACAAATAATTTCTCTTGTCTAAGAACATCAAAAACACATTTTAAATACTCAACATGGTCATCTATACATTTCTTATAAACTAAGATATCATCAAAGTAAATATAATAATCCTTACGATTATTTATGTGCCTTACATGATATCTTGTATTCTAGAACTCTTTAGTAGCTTCCCTAGGTTATTTATGACCTGCTAGGACTGGTAGTTTGGCTCCCTGGCGGTTCGGCCAAAGTTATCTCTAATTCCCTATTTTAAACCTAAACTTAGGTACTCATTGACTTTAGTCAACTTTCCTTCAAGACGGACTCGAAATCGAATTGCAATAGTTCCTTAGCTTGGGAATATGGGTTTTGGCCTAGGTGGACCCTTGTTGGGTTTTAGAAGCTTCCAGTATAAATTTAGCCTGTTTTATGAGTTTTTAGTTGGTTGGCAGTTGAATGCTTGAATTTGGTCAACATTCGGCGATCTAAGCATCAGATAAAAAATATGACTATGCCATCAGCTATGGAATACCGACTTTGGGTTTGCTTGAGTGTTGGTTCACTTACCGAGGCTTTGGTGTGATTAAAGTGTGTTTGCGAAGTTAGGTGTTTTAGGCCTAAGTGTTGACTTGGTCAATTATTTTTGAAAACAACCCTGTATTCAGATTTGGTCTGCATCGTTTAGTCTGAAATTCCATTTCTAGTGTACGTGCATATACGTTTACATAATTCAAACTTTATACATACTCTAAGTGGTGTTCAGAGCCATTTAATTTTTTATGGAATTTTTGTAAAAACCTACAACTGGTGCAGCCTGCCATCTTCTTCGTAATCGCGAAGTATGTCACACAATCGCGAAGGTCAGCTTCCACCTTCATCGCGATCGCGTAGCACTTTCACGCAATTGCGTACTCCTAGTTCCTTTTTCCTTGCGATCGCATACTTCACCATCATGATCGCGTGTGACCAATAATTCCCAACCATGCGATCACGACATACTTCCATGTGATCGCGATGGTTTGCGACCTGGTAGTATAGATATGTTCATCCTTGAAATTTTAGACATTTATTTCACCATTTTCTCACTCTAAAATATTTTTTGAACTTTGAGAGTTGCTGGGAATCATAATTCAGGTGCAAAGGATTTGTGTTGGTTGCGTATTTCATGTTCCCCTTCATCGTGGTAGGCTTCCTTCTCCTTGAATTCTCCTTAAATGGTGAATATCCACAATTGCAGATTTTTTATCAAACTTGTATTCTTATGTTCTTTCTCCCATTTTAGCTGAGTTGTAGCTCCTCTTTGGTGCATCGAGTTTAGTTTCACCTCCCAACGGAGTTGCATTCGATTTTCTGGTACGTAATTCTTCTGTTTAAGCTTGTAGTTTTGCATTTTTGTTTCAAATTTTTTCTAGGTATTTTGATGCCCTTACCATACTAGGTTTATGCTACTTTTTGAAACACGGGTTCCTGGTGATGCCGGAAATCCTATGGCTAAGTTCATTTTAGGGTCCGTCTAATGGATCCTTGGGCCTGTTTTAGGCTTGATTTTCGACCAACCCCAAAACCTTACGTAATTTATATCATTGGATTTTCTTGATTCGTAAATTATTATTTCTTCAGTTTCTGAGCCATTCGAGGTCATTTGCTATCATTTAAGTTGATATGCAGGAGTTTCAATGTGCTATTCATCGGATAACAGATAGGCTCCATGGAGCTTACTCTAGGGAAATAACTTAAATAATTATGCATCACACCAACAGGTTGGGATTCTAGGTTGCTTGACCCTTGTTTGTTTTTTTATTCTACTTCGTCCCTATTCTTCTGATAGCGTACAACATAATATGATGCCTTTGACTTAGTATTGTCCTTGTGATGTCTGTAGGTTGACTCTGGAAGTAGCATAAAACTATTGCGTGGGTTGGATTTTAGGTTTTGCCCTCAGGTTTGGGCTGGTATCTTGTGTTACTAGCTGTAGCTTATTTGGTCCTGTACAGGGTATAGGTTAGCTGTAGATAATTCTTGTGTTGTTGCATTCATATATCGTGAGAGCCATCGAGCTCAGTTCTGAGAGTGCATTTGGGGCTAAGGCCTGGTATCACCCCCTTTACTAACATTGTTGGGCTGTAGAGGCCGATTTTCATATAATAATCACTAAATAGATAATACTGGAAATAATTAATATTTTCTAATAATAATAATAACTGCATAATTCGATTTTTACTTATTTTAGACTCGTCTACGTACCGAGCACCTGATACTATTTTCTCCTTAGTTTATATCAGGTTTTATACCCTGGTATCGGGTAGTATCATTGACTAGTTATGATGGGTCTTGAGTCCGACTTCGTTCGGTATTGAGTACAATCTTTGACACTTAAGTCCGACTTTGTCCAACAGTGAGTACAAATTTTCTATACTTATCACGCCTACTGATTTGTTGACCTTTGTGATACTTTTATATTAAGGCGTGGGGTGCCTTGTGTTGCCGAGATTATAGCATGGTGAGACTATTATACTGAGGCATTGTATTCTATGTAATGAGAGTCTTTGAGACTGTGATATTGGGATGTGAGATTATTTTGACGCTAGAAAATTGCACGCGGTTGGCATACCTCCATGGATCCTGCCTCTCGATTGCAGATTAGTGGAGTAGGGGTATATGAGGTTAAGCCCTTCCATGGGTCCTACCTGCTAGGACTATAGGTACCAGAGGAGGAGCATGCATAGGAAATGTGGCATCATTATGTCTGTATTTACTTTTCTTCACTTATTTTCTGTATGTACTCTTCGGTAGTATGGGGTGACGTATGGGTGAGCATGACTTTAATATACTCATCCACCCTTTTGGCGGAATTGACAGAGTTTTATTTGTTGTACCTCTTTATTACTGTTAGATCTAGTCATATTTTGTTACTTACTAATTATCCTTACCTTGTTGATTATTTGTGTGTGGATCTATTCGTTGTATCATCTCCTTTCATGATACGACCTATGTCCCCTTTGTATCTTTGCTATCTGTCTGGTCGGATTTTACTATTCCAATTTCTGTATTGCTGCAAGGACCCTGGGTATGTTTTTTTCTCTCCTACCTGAGTTCCTATTCTGCTTCCTTTCTATATGGCTAGATTTCCATGTCGTGTTACTTTCTTTGTGACCTTACTTCTTGTATTCTTGGTATTTACTACTTTTATATTTTTTATATGCCTAGTGGTCTATCGAAACCTACTGGGTACTTGTTGCTTCGGCGACTTGTACTCATACTGCACTTGTGTTCCCCTGGTGCAGGTACGAGTACTAATGCTCGATGTTAATTAGTTTTTAGCTATTCGTCCTACCTCATTGCTTTTTCTTTCAGAGATACAGAGTAAGCCTTGAACGTTTAGATGTTCCCTCTCTCTTTGGCATGTATTTTGTCTTTTTTGTATTTCGGGGACATGCTTTGTATTATAGACTTGTACTTGTACTCTTTGTATATGATGATACCAAATCTTAGGGAGGTTTGTTAATTCTATTTATGTTATTCTGCATCTCTTACTTCATCTACTTTTTTTTTACTTTATTCTATTACACTTGTATGTCCCATTATTAACATAGTATCCCTCCGCTTCGACACTAAGCTACATGGTTAGTTCTCCTACTAGTGGGATAGTAGGTGCCATTATGATTCGAGAAATTGGGTCGTGGAAATATGCCACAACTTTCTTCTAAGCAATTTCATCATATGGGTTCATTAACTGCATAAAGGTAATATGAGCATTGGTAAGACCAAAGGGCATAACCATCCATTCATATATATCCAATCTGGTCTTAAAGTTGGTTTTCCATTCATCACTAGGGTTCATTCAAATTTGATTATACCCACTCCTAAGATCAATCTTAGAAAACGCACAAGAACTATTAAGCTCATTAAGAATATCATCTAATCTAAGGATAAGGTGGCAATAATTTACCATTATTTTGTTGATTTCCCAACATTCAACATACATGCACCATGCTGCAGCCTTTTTTGTAACCAATAAGACTGTTGCACGTACTTGTGCTCTCTCTTATATAATCTTTGTTCAGGAGATCCTTAATTTGTTTTTGAAGCTCGTTGATATTTTTGAATTGCTCTGATAAGATGATTTATTTTTCAATTGAGAACCCAACACGAAGTTACTTTAGTATTTAATATCCCAAAGAGGGGTAGCCTACTTGGAAGTTCCTTAAGGAAATATCACCATAATCGTATAAAAGACAAGAAATATAATAAGAAAGAGTAGGTATATTGGTTAGTTTGCAACACTTGATCCCTGTGTTCTAAAAATCAAAGATATTTGAACCTTAATATCCTCCTGAACTCCTTGAAGTTGACTAACAAACAACTTTCCTTTCCTTTTCAACTCCCTTCTTTCCTCTCTTTTATCAGCCTCATCTTCATTATGATCTTATCCTTCTCCCCTCCCCTTTTCTATCAACTCTATCATCTTTTGATACACTTCATTGACTTGAGAAGTGACATGGGATGAAGAACATTCCTACACCCATTCAAGCAAATGAGTACTTATTATTCCTCCTATCATGCTTTGTTGAATGATCGTATTGCCAAGGCCTTCTGAGTAGTACATGACAAGATTGCACTGGAAATATGTCACATAAAACCTCATCTTGGTAGTTCCTAATTTATGAACCCTCAATTCTCAATATTTACTTAATAATTGGATTTTGTATGGTCTGGCATGCTTGGTAGTGGTTAGTTTCAAGAACCTCACCATGGTTGTACTATCAACACTAACACAACTCCTACTGTATATGATCAAAGATCAAACATTATCCTTGATGAGAATTTTGGAATGAAAAAGATTCTCTCTTTGGCTCGAATCATCCATGGCATTACTAATCATCACTCATTTTATCACATAGGTTTGAATAATAAGCTCTCCATCTTGAGGTAAAGCCTATTCAATTAAAATCTTTCTCATCATCCCATTAGGCATGGTTATATCCCCTTAAATAGTTTTTTTTTCAAACTCCTCTTCACTCTTGGACTAACCTTCTTCTTTGGACTCTTCTTTACTCTCTCAAATCTCCTTATAGTAAGTTTCCACATCTCTAAGGATTATGATCCTTCAGTTGGGACAATCGCTCATCTTGTATCCCAATCCTTTACACCTAAAAATTTAAAAACTCTTTAGATTATTGGATGAGTACTTGTTACGTTCCTCTCTTGGCTCCTTCGGTTACTTGTTACGTTCCTCTCTTGGCTCCTTCGTTGGACCGTTCTTCTTAAAAGATTACTTGGTGTTTTTTTTCATATTCCAACTCAAGGGTTCTTTAACTCCCTCCTTTCTCTTTCCCTAAGAATTTGTAGTAGAATACCTTTTAGACTTAAACACCTTCTCCTCTTTGATTTTCTTCTCAATCTCAATAGCACTATCCACAAGATCATCCAATTGTTCAAACTTGACAAGAAGCATTTTAGATGAGATACCAGGATTTAACCCACTTCTAAGATGAGCCATAGTGTGACAATGTTCTTCTTGAATATCAAGCCTCATGAATAAATTTTGGAACTCATCATGATACTCTGCTACAATCTTAGCCTATTTCCTTATATTGTAAAGTTTGGTGTGTATTTCTTGTCTATACTTCTCTGGAACATACTTGATCCTAATAGATACCTTTAACCCATTCCATGGAGGAATGTCAAATCATTTCTTTTCTTTTTTTTATGAATTCCCACCATGTTGAAGCAAATCTTTTAAATTGAGCAATAGACTTTGTAAACTCAATTAATCATTGGTTTAGAAGATTCACTTACATTGTAAATCAAAATTGATATATAATTGGGATCAATTTTTCCGTTGAATGGTGAAAGTGATACTTTGATAGACCCTTGTCTAGCCCTCAATTTCTGCCTTGATCTCCTGATCCTAAGCTAGATCTTTATTCCCTTAGTATCCTTCATAACCCTTTCCGTGTTTTTGATTTTTCTTTGTCTTCCTCCTTGAGGTTTTGGACCATTTCTTCGTCCCCTTTATGAACCAACCTTTTCCCTATGGCCTATTTTCTTGAACACTATAATCATAATTTTCTCCTATTGGATGCTTATATTCCGCTTGTTGTTCAACTTCCTTAACTTTTTCCCTTTGGAGTGGCTGATTTTAGCTTATAGGTGGTGGGTTTTAGTCTTGTAGTTGTGGGTTTTTAAGGTCTTGGTTATTCAAGAATCATAATTTCCTTAAGGTATTTTGTGGAGCTCGGTAGGTATTGAGTAGTGGTTTCATTAGAGCATTGGTTTGTATTGTTAGATTGAACACTTGGTGAAAAGTTTTGGGTGACATGGTGGATGAAGTGTTTTGGACATATTTAACTTAGTTGCTTAATGATTGGTTTGGGGAGTAGAAGTTGTGGAATTAGCATGCCCTTCCATCATCTCCATTCTACTATTCATGGTTGGCACACTACCTTGTATTGTATATATCTTTCCATTCATTGAGTCCAACAATTGAAATATTTCTTATTGCCTCCAATATTGCATCATTACCGTCCCTTCCTATAGGTGTTTGTGTTTCGCCTCTTATTTCCATTGTACTTGCTTAGAAATAACACTCAATAAAACAAACAAATGATGTTAGCATTAGTGAAATAAACCTCACAATCACTAGGTTTCTCCCCATTGTAATTAACTCAAATTTGGTTTCGCTTGTAATGACACTTCTAGTTATTTTTATGTTTTCGCACTTTTCTTGCATGATAGAGCTTTTCTATGGCAGACAAAAGTACTTTATGATATGCCAGGACCGGTGGTTCAATTTTTGGATCGTTCATTTGTACTTTATATCATTTTTCCTATTTAGAGCCTTAACTTTTGAAATTATTAACTTCATTCGACATTCCTTGAAAATGAACTTTAAATCAACTTCCAATAGTTCTGCTAGCTCCGAAATATAGATTTTTATCTAAACGAACTCTTGGTTCATGTCCGAAAACTATTAGAATTTTATCTCATTTTGTGTGTTTTATGTGCCTTGTAGTTGGAAAGTTTAACTTCTATAAACTTTTTATGATCGACGTATCAAATTGAAAATTTGAGTGTGCCATTAGCTCTAAAATATTGAGTTTGGGTTACGTGAGTTGTTCGTTCGGGTTTCAAGCTAGTCAAGCTCATTTTGAGTTCTTGATTGGAATGTTAGAAATTTATACTAACGGTTTACTTTAGTCAATATTTTATCAAAATGATCTCGGATCATAATTTTCTTTGCAACATTGAGAATAAAATATCATTTCTATGCTATTTGCAATTTTGACCTGCATTCATTGGGTTTTCAACTAATTCTAACCCTTATTTCAATATTGATTTTAGATGAAGTTTGCTATCGTATGACAGTTGCTGGTGTAGCATCTTCTTTATTGTAGCCATCATTCACATGATCGTAATGGTTTGCCGTAATGTTCTACGTGATCGTGATCATGATCATTGATCATGTGATTGTAATGCTCATCCTAGTCCTTCTATGAAATCGCGATGAGTTGTCATGCGATCATGATGGTCTTTCATCCAGTGCTTCACAATCGCAAGCCTCTTTCATACAATCGTGAAGAACAATCCCTAGCAGGTATAAATATTTGTAACCTCAAAATTTCAGTCATCGTTCTCCAATTTCACTTCAAAAATCACCATTTCCTCCATGGATAAACCTTGGATCTTTAAATATGATCTTGGGTGACATTGGGGATTGTATGTTATCTTTATCTTTTTATTATTGGTAAGATTTTACTCCAATTTCATCCTCAAATTCTCAAATTTCTTCAACTTTGTTCTTCACTTTATTCATTAATTCTAGCTTATTCTTCGCTCTGTTTTTTAGCCTAAATTTTTGGTATGTGTTCTTGGTATTGAAAGGAACACAGTGATAACTTTTTTCTAGAGTTTTGGGTTACTGGGCCCATGAGGCTATTTTGACTCAAATTTTGGACCAAGCTAGAATCTTATCTTTATTAGTATCATGTGACTCTTTTTAATATGTAGATTATTATTTTGATAGTTTTATGATCGTTGGAGCCTTTTTGGAGCAGTTCAAGCTGATTTTAGGAGTTTGCTAACTTATTATTCTGTAACACCACAAACTCATGCAGTATGATTTTAACCGTTCTATGCATATGATTAGACCAAATCTAATGATTTCTTGCTTGAACCTAGGTGATAAAAACTTTTGCATGTGTATGAAGAGTTCTGGGGTGAATTAAGGTCTTAACGAACTCGATACATACATTGAACTCCAAGTTTCTTTACTGTCTTTATTTTCATAGAAGTTCATTCATATGACAACTTCAAATGATCATAACTCCTAATATATAAGGATTTGTATGACACATATCCCATAAAATTAAAGATCTTTGAATCCTCTTTCCAACCCAATAAACTATTCGTCAATACAAGGTCAAACAAAAATGTTATACCTTTTTTTCCAATGACTGTTAGAACTGTTTAGGACGATGCTCCATCACCCAAGTGACGCCTCATCGAGGGGGGAGGGGACATCAGAATTAACAAGAGAACCCCTCCCCCCCCAAAAAAAATTCTTCCTCAAAATGATGCCGGGTCCGATGGTCTATCAACATAGGCGTCAGAAAAACTTTTTTTTTATCAATTTTTTAAGGGTAACTGAAGGGTAGTTTGATACTTTCCTTACACAAGTCCCCTCCCACATTTTAACACCAAAAGACTCTACTTTTAAATACCAAAAACACATTAAGGGTTTCTTAAATTCTCTTTTCATTCTCCCCTACAACTCATGAACAAAAGGGAAGATTTCCAAATCGCCAAGTCCTAAAGAGCTGAAAATTCAAGAACTCCTTTTAAAATTCCCTCAGGTATGTAAAAATACCCTATTTATAATGAGATTTTTAAATAAAAAAATTCTTATCTCTAATCTTTATACCTAGTAATAATGTAGGGTGAAGAGTTATGGTTTTTGGATGTTCTTCCCCAAAGGGAGATATACTATGCTATTTTAAAATTATGTTTTGAATTTGTAAAATTATTTTAGCTATGCTTGAAGTTGAGGAGGAAGATGATGAGGTCAAGTTGAATTTTATTTACGAAAGACCCCTTTTTGTTGAAATTGTTTGACCCATTTGATAATAAACTTGTTTTAAATGATAGTTTTATTTGGGAATTTTACTATTGCCTTATTATTTCATTATTAATCTTTCACAAAGTGTTCTTGAATGATTTTATTGACTTTTATGAACTACAGTCATTATTAAGAAATATTAAAACTACTGATGACCTTTATAATGATTCTATGAACTATAGATGGATGACTTGCAAGTCTTGGTATGACGATACCAACACGATCTATACCTTAATTAAAAAGGGAAGGTTTGCTAATGATATGAGATGGTTTTAAATATTAAAATATGGGCTTAAAGATAATTATATGGTTAACTGAAAAGGTGAGAGTCTAAACATCTCATTACCCAAAACTTGTGTTTTGCTGACTAGGATATACACTACAAGAAAAATGGCCTTTAGTGACCACATTAAAACCGGTCACTAAAGAGTGTATTTGGTGACAAAAAAAATGAGGTCACTATTTTTTGGTCAACATACTAAA
>JBDJHY010793357.1:1080-15309 GCA_039654485.1 Withania somnifera | reverse complement strand
AAAAATCCCCTGCCGCTTAACCGTTGAGGTTCTTCTCCCCTTTTTTAGGAAGAAATATTTTCCCTTTGACTTAGAGTTCACCATCCCCCGCCTTTCTGATAGGGCTTGTCAGTCCCCAGTGGGTTTTTGTTCAGTGTACTATGATTACCTGGTGTCGGGATTGCGTTTATGCTTACCCCTTTTGTGACTAATCTTTTGTTAACCTTTAACTTGACTCTTGCGCAGTTGTCACCCAATGCTATGCGCATAATAGGTTTCTAGGGTAAGAATAGAGCCTTTTGTAGATTTGTTTAGGTATTTTTTCTCTATTAAGAGTTCGGGGCCTTCCATGGGGTGATACTTTTTCTCCCCTGACCATAATTTTAGGATTCGCAATCCTTCAAAAAATGCTTAATGGAAGGACAAATTTTTCTTTGTAAAAATTCCTAATTTCCATTTCCCCCTGACTGGTATCTCTGGAAAATTAAGAACCCTCCAGCCAATAGGGTTAGTCTTACCGAGGTCGACCTCGTCTTAGTGCCTTCAATCCTGTTGATGAGGTCATCGAGGTGGCTTTATTGGACGAGGTGGCTGATGTGGCTGGAGGTAGCTAAAATCCTGTTTGGTCGAGCTGTGTAGTATTTTTGTTATATTTTATTGCTCGGTGTTTGATCTATTTTTTTTATATCTGCTTTATAGTGGTCAAACTAAAGCCGCTGCGGAGCCTAGTTTTTCTGAAACCTCGGACGGGACATCTGCTCGGTGTCTCCCGAGGTGGTGGCCCCTACCCTTTTTCGTATTAAAGGGGCCTCTGATAAAGCTACTGCCCCTGAGATGGGTAAGAAGAGGGTTGGCCCTTTTCAAGCCTCGGCCCCCAAAAGGCAGCGAGTTACTGAGACGAGTTCGGTCGAGGACATGTCCTTGGCCGACCTCAGCATGGTATGTCAGCTTTTAGGTTTTCACTTATATTCCCTTGTTTCCCTCTTTTAATCTCTTTTTCTTTTTGTTTTTTCAGCTTGTGGCTAAAGCCTCTTCCAATTAGTCAAAGAAGGGGGAGAAAATAATCGATGAGCTCGGCCGGGAGTGCACTCATCGTAGGGAGGTGGAAGCCAAGCTGAGGGCTGCGGAGGAGAGGGGTAGAGCTGTCGAGGAGGCAAATAGGACTTTAGAGGAGGAACTAAGGGTTGTCGATGAGAGATGGCGTATTGCTGAGAAGGAGCTCTAGCGGCTGAAGGCCGAATTTGTAAATCGACAGGGTGAATTTGACGAGGTGCTTTTTGAGAAGGTCACTCAGACCAATACCTTCTCGGAGTATGTATCCGAGATGAGCCAGTCTCTCCTTGTCGCCAACCGATCTGCAGTTCTTGACGAGGTTGTTGAAGAATTTTTAGATCTTCCTCTCCGGGATGGGAAGCATGGATATGATGCGGCTGCTCTTGCCCGTGTGAACAAGGACTACATGAAGGCCATGCTGCGTCGTCCAGAGTTCTCTCTCCTCAAACATATAGCTCGTCGGCTGATGACGGTGGACGAACTGAGGTCTTGCGATGAAGACGCTGACCCCGAGGTCCTTGAGATTTTGGCTACAGGGGCTTCAGAAGACTCTAAGGAGCGACCCGTCGCCCCCGAAGTACCTCTAAGTTCTCCAAGTCATTAAAGGTCATTTATTGTGTTAATATTACAATTACTATATTTAGATAATTACCATAATTTGATAAGTACTATTAATAGCTGAAGAATCATGGTATGATTGGTATACCATAATTAAGTAGTAGAGTTATAGTAGGGGATTACTCCAGAATCCTAACATCTACCAATTAAGGTTACTAGAAACACCTATAAAAGCATCAAAGACAAAGGTACGCTCAAAATACTATTCTCAAATACTATTGAAATTTCTTTCCAGCTTAATACTAACTTAAGTATCGGAGAATTACCCAGAGATCACCTTGGGGCCTTTGTTTTGCAGGTGCACTATTTGAAGTTGCTGTGATCCGTGTTAGTAAAAGAATTCATCCAAAGTCAGGTAATTATTGGTCTCCTTTGGATTCATCAATATGGCAATACTTAAAAACTATAAATTTCAAAATTCTCCTTTTTTATAGTATTTTGTATGCGTTTAACTATGCTATATATAAACAGAAGTATAAGGGATCCAAGTATAGTCTCTTTTTTCCTATCTGAAAATGAGAAAAATATTAGTAGCTCCATTAGAGTAATGAGTATTCATTACTATATGTTTCACTAATTAGGGTGATTTGTCTTTTATTCCTAATAAGCTCAATCAATAATTTAGCATTATAAATGACTTGTGTCTAATTAATAATGTAGCATTATGTGTTTGATCTGCTGCTAATTGAAATCCTTTCTCTAATCCCCTACTTATTCTGAGAAAAATATTTAATTTTCATTTGATATTTAGTTAAATTCGAATACATATATTGCAAGGTTCAGTAATTTCTAAAGGTGATTCTAAATATGATTTTTTTTATTTGAAACTTGAACCGAAATACCTCCAAATTTTAATTAAGGGCGAAAGATTCTCAATTGTTCCACAGTAACACATATTGACAATGAGAAAAGAAATTGAAGAAGGCAGAAGACAGATATATTATTACATGTGAAACTACAAGATTATTGCCTCAACAAATTGATGCAAGTTAATGAGACTTGTTTACCAATTAGGGAACTCATGGGCCAAAAGTGCAGAGCTACTCCATAACTCCATTGTTGAGGAGTCAACCTCAATGTTTTTTTCAGTCCATCTAATCTCCAACATTTGTCATCATTTTTCAAAGTGAAAAAGTAAAAAAGCCAGTAAATGAATAAATAAATATATATTTTTAAATTAAAAACAGAAAAAGGTAATATATGAATGGCACGGTTGCACGCAACAAAAGTTTGACCTTTTTTTCCTAAAGTAGAAATTTCACTTGTTTTTGCCTTCGATTATTTCTCAAATATCATCATAAGAAATTTACCTTTTTTTTTTCCAAACTTCTCCACATATAAAGAAACGCAATTATTGTTCATAATGTATTCTTGGCTCAACATATATTACCATGATTTTATATTGATGCCCACGTGTGAGAACCATACATGTACTTGAAATCGAACGCCATGCACTCTTCATTGTCAAGAGTCAAGACCACCACATACTATAGAGACTTTGAGACTTTCTGTCTTGTTGGGGACAAGTTTATTTGAGTAGAAGTATTTCTAAAGTAAGGAAATTGACGGTATAAGTATTTATGGTTTTTGTTACTATCAAAAGTATATATGGGAATCGATTTTAAGAAATGCGAAAGGAAATATATATATATATATATATTTTTTTTTAAAACTTGTGGGAATTTAAGTGGGCATCCGGACCTAAGTCGTGTGATATTTGAGAAAACAAAAACATTTGAAGTGAAATAGAAATTGTGTTTATGCATAGTAAATTTTACTAGATATGTATTAATTATTAATTTTGATGATAAGATGTTTGAGTAAAAGTGTAATTAAAAAAAAATGATGCCGCTGTTAGTTCTTTTCCACTTGTCTTGCTTCAAGTTACAAATAAATAGATTGCAATAATATTATTGTCATGCCTACTATAATTGGAGAGGGGACACGTACGTAACAAGATAAAAAAACGTGAACAGAAATTACGAAGTGTGAATACGTATATTCATCAACTACATAAGTGTTTTAATTTGCCTGTCATTTTCTGGATAAATTATGAAATAGTCATCAAAATTTTCTTCATTATATTACTAATGTTCTTAACGTGAGCACATTAATATTCGACATGCCTCCTTGAATTAATCGATAATAATATTCCACACAATTCGTCATCGAAATTAGTCGTCGTCCTGGCAAATGTATTTATAAGATAAATAAGTATACAAAGACTACTCAAAATTCTTTAGCACAATTGTTTATTCCCCTTTTCTAGTAATATTTCATCGAGAGAAACGTTTAGCATTTGAAGGAAGAAGGAAAAAAGCAACAAGGCATCACTATAAGAAAAATATGATATTATTGGTAATTTATAGCCAATTCGTTGCTAAAACAATTTTAGCTAATCGAATTTTTTGATAATTTGTAGCTAAATTAGATTAGTCTAAAAATTTTGTTATTTCACTATGAAATTTTATCCATCGCTAATTCTCTATTTGCTGCCTCATACTATATATTTTAAATCTCTCTTTTTCCTTAAGAATATAGAAGGAGAAGAAAAAGAGAAGATACGCACATACAATACAAGAATATACTCTTTGTAATATAAGATGGTTGGCCAATAGATATAATTAAGACTAACAATTTTTTTTTTAAATAAATTAAAGATCATTTCCACCAAATATAACCACCCAAACAAAATATATACTACTAGAAGAAATGGCACGTAGGAAGCCACTTCCTCAGCCCATGGACTTGGACCACTTCTCTCTAATGTCATACGTGACATCAAATATGCTTTCATGGATGGGAACTACAAGGAAGCCAATAAATTCCCTGGCAGTATCTACTAGGCTAAACAGACCCAAATATGTAATAACTAATTAATATTGTGTGATGGATATTATTCGTGAGAATATATTTGAGCATATTGTTGTTGGTTAAATTAATATAATTTTTCAAAAAATTTATTATATCAAATAAGAATATCCTAACCTTTTATACATTATATTTAAAAAAAAAAACATTTTTAACTACCAATATAAAATTTTATTCGTACCTGATAATATCACAGACAAAAATAAGAATGAATTAAAAGTGAGAAGGAAAATATCCTTGGAAACAACAAATTAAAGAGTGTGCCCCAGATAACATCAATGTTTTTTCCACCTCTCACAAAAAGTAAAAGTAAACATGATTTGAAAAGAGAGGAGAAAAAAAAGGAGCGTAAAACTAATAAGGGCAGACAATAATAATTAGAAGTAAGAAAGAAAATATTTCACATAATTACGTGCGTGTGCTATGCGAAAAAGCTTCACAAAAAACATCATTCACTAGAGTATATTAATTTCATATTAAATTATTTATCGTATTTTTTTAATATGCTTTTTTAAAATATATTTAATTTTTTTTACTATTTTATCTTTATTTATGTCTTAAAATATATATTTTCTGATTTATTTATTGAATAATTACTCTATTTATATGTCACTGCCTCATATTATAGTAGTATTGTAATCTCCAAAAATAATAGTAAAGTAAAATAAAAAAGATAAAATTAAGACGACTATCTTTAAAAATCATGATAAATAGTCAATGACACCACCAAACTTTTTATATTTTGGTCTCATCTACACAAAAATAGGGATCTGTTGTAATTGGTTGTAGGCAAAACATACGTGCACCCTCAAACCAATATTTATATTCGATATTAATAATAAGGGGTAGGGGTGTGTATATATATATATATATATGGACTTGTACAAGTTTCATAGAGCATTTATATATACGTGGTTTTCAACAGTATTACAGTTCAATATTCCAAGCTTTGCTCTCATGAAGGCAACTCTCAAATATTTGGCTGGCATTGCTGGCCCAAGTGGATATGGCTCTAAAACAACTGCTGAACAGGCCACTAGAGATTTCTCTAATTCTTATAATTCTCATCTCACTGCAATTATAACTGGTAATTAATTCATTATTCTTAAAATCTCTTCTCTTTATTTTTCATTTCTCTCTGTGTAGGTTCTTGAGTTTTCGTGAACGATGGTAAGGCTAAACAAATTACGTCTGTTTCGAGTTCTCATCATGACATGTGCTTGTCAAAGAATTAATGAACCAGCAATTCATAGGCAACCACCAACGCCTTAAGACAATAAAAGCGAGTTTTTATAGGACATTTACTAGTTTGTGCATGTTTTTGAAGAAAAAGTTAAATCATTTTGTTTTATTTTTCAGTTTTTCTTTTCTCCTCCTTCTTGAAACTTTTGGTTCTCTTCTTTTAGTTAATGTTGGTTGCTGTTCGTTACTATAGACGGAAGTCTATCTTCACTGGGTATCGAACTAGATCTACACTTTTAAAAAACCAAATATATATGAAAATAAATGCTTCATAATATTTTTTGAACTTAAATGAGCGTTTGATCATGAAAATTAAAAAACATTCCTCCAAGATGAGTAAAATCGACTGTACGATGTAGTCGCAAGCAATTTAAAATTCATCGTGGTTTTGTGTTGACATGCACTAACTCTAATTTTTTTTTTTTTTTTTTTGAAGAAACTAGTAGACACATTTTGTTCCAAGAATTAAGAAGCATCTTTTCTTGAAAACATTATGTGAACTTTTGATGGCCCATGTTTCAGTGTTTATTCCTAAGTTTTTTCAGATGTAGGGTATAGAATTTCAGGCTTTGTTCCTCGCTTTTTTCTCTGTCACGTACGCATTTTGAATGCCTTTTAATTTACCCATCCTACAAAGATAGAGGAAAAAAAGATTAGCTATGAATTTCCTATCTAAATTGTCCATTTAGCGAGAAATTTTGTTATTTAGCTAGAGACTAATTTTTATTTTTTTTAGTAGTGAGTATTATCCTGAGGGTTAATTAAGGGGTTAGGGGTGGAGAAGAAGAGGGTTAATTATTTTTTTCCATTTTCATAAATTTTGAAGCTTAAATTATTAGTATTCAATTTGTTTTTCTTCTTAGTGGCTCTTTTTGTTTTAAGGAAGATATAAATTTGTCTCTACTTAATTAATTAATTTAGTTGTTGGTCAGATGTATAAGATTTCATTCCTATCTAGACAGTATTGAACTGAGTACTAATCATATGCCATAATCTTTAATTAATTAACACAGAAAAGTTCCAATACTAAAATTCTTAAATAACAACCCCCACTATACAATTATATTCTTACATTAATTTATATTTTAATCACCATGCATTAGTGTAGAATCCATAGTATGTCATAAAAAGATTAGACAATCATCATGATATTAATTTATTCTATAATTTTCTCTTTAATTTTTATTAATCATTTTGGAAAAATTACAGGCGCAACATCAGGAATAGGGGCAGAAACAGCAAGAGTACTAGCAAAAAGGGGTGTAAGAATAGTGATACCAGCAAGAGACTTAAAAAAAGCAGAAAATGTGAAGGAATTTATACAGAAAGAGACTCCAATGGCTCAAATTATATTATTAGAAATTGATTTGAGTTCTTTTGCTTCTATCCAAAGATTTTGTGCTGAGTTCTTGTCTTTACAACTCCCTCTTCACATTCTCATGTATGTATTTTATTTATTTAATAGATTTCCTTATTATTTTTTTGTATTTGTTTTTTTTTTTTAAATAAATAAATAACTGTTTTCAATTTTTTGTCATGCAGAAATAATGCAGGAAAATTTTCACAGAAATTGGAGTTCTCTGAAGACAAAATTGAGATGACATTTGCCACTAACTATTTAGGTAACTATCTCTCTAGCCATACTTTGCTACCCTATTCTTTTTGAGTTTTTGTAAGTTTCTATATACTGATACTGGTAAAAAAAAAATATTAAATATTTAGTAGAATTATATATAGCTCGTCATAATAGTAGAATTAGTCACTTTTGAAAATTAATTTTATAACATGGTACATAGATTAAATTACATGTAGGGTAAAAAGTTTAACAGTCATCGATAGCGGCATATATATTGAATTCAGTAAATTTGGATATGAATTACTAAGTACAAAAATTATTCAAATTCCAATGTATTATAAAATGAAGGAGAACCTTGCCTGACGTAACTAGTAAAATTATTATTATGTGATGTGGAAACAACCTGCTATAAAAATAAAAGCTCAGTGCACCAAGACTAATTTGTTATATGAGGAATTACATGAACGTTAAATTGTTTGTCAGGTCATTTTCTATTGACAGAGTTGCTATTAGAGAAAATGGTAGAGACAGCAGAAGCCACAGGGATTGAAGGAAGAATAGTGAATGTTACTTCAGTAGTTCACAATTGGGTGAAAAGTGATCAATTCCGTTTCTCCCAATTGCTCAATCCTAAGAAACAGTAATGCTATTACTATTATTCCTAATAACATAATTCAATATTATTACTTGTTATACAAGAATTACTCCTATTATTATAATCTGACTTGGTATATATATAATGTCTTCTACACAGTTATAATGGTACTCGTGCTTATGCTCAGTCAAAATTAGCCAACATTTTACATGCCAAGGAATTATCAAGACAACTAAAGGTAACCAATTCCGTTAAATTTGTGTATTCGAACCAAGAAACATTTGACTTGAAATAGGGACAAATAAATACTTATTTTTCCTACATTGGTCACTATATTTTCTTGTCTTTATATATTTGTATAGTTGCAATACGGAAAATGTAATTACTTAGGAATGGAACAGGCAAGAAATGCAAATGTAACTATCAATTCAGTCCATCCTGGAATTGTAAAGACTGGAATTATCAGAGATCACAAAGGCTTTATCACAGGTATGTCTTTTTGCTTTTTAAGTGTGTTTGGTATGAATAAAAATAGTTTTTTTTTTTATATTTTTAATTAGCTTAAATATTTCGAAAATAATCAGCATATCTTCTCTAATTTAATTTCCGGAGAAGAGGAGCCGCCCTACTGTATATTTAGTAGTTAGTTGATTTGTCACTGTCATATTTTCTAAATGAATTTTCTTATATACTTAACCAACATTATACAACTTAGTAAGTATAATTAGGGTGCAAATATCAAACAAAGATAACTATATTTACTGACTTCATTTTATAAATTTACATTAACAGATTCTATCTATTTTATGGCATCAAAGCTTCTAAAGTCCACATCACAGGTGCGTCCATATATGCTTGTCTCGTTTTACTCGATTGAATATAGGGCACATCTACTTTAATTTCTTTCCAACTTTGGACTCACATACTTTTTCTCCAAAAATGAGAAAATAAATCATAATTCACTACCTTCCATAGCTAGCAACAAAAAGGAAGAAAAACAAAATAAAATATATATATATATATGTTTTCTTGTAGTAAAAAACAATAAGGAGGTCAATTTATTTGGATGTGGCAGGGTGCAGCAACCACATGCTATGTAGCACTGAGCCCACAAACAGAAGGGATGAGTGGGAAATACTTTGCAGACTGTAATGAAAGTCACTGTTCAGTTTTAGCAAATGATGAAACTGAAGCTCATAAGTTTTGGAAGGGAACTCGTGTTCTCATCCATAGAAGATTGCTTCCACCTGTAAATTGATCTAATACCCTTTTGTTTTGTTTGTAAATAAATAGATATACTTTCTTGTATATCCATATGATAGGAAGAAAATATCATACAAAGTAGTCGTCCAATTGTAAGCAAACTGATGGACTACAAATGTTAGTGGAATAATAATGAAGATTCTTCTTTAGTGATCCATTACTATATAGGCTACAACACGCTTTCACCTTTCCTCTTTGCCACTTTTTGGCATAATATCCAACATATCACAAATTCTCAATTCCAATCAACCAAACATAGTAAGTTTAATCCTAAATATCTCATCAAACTTGAAATTATTTTACCTCACCTTCCAATCGAAATAAATTACTCCAAATATATTATCTTAGGACATAATCTCAAAATAATGAAACAACCAACATGTATACAACTACCTTAAAAGGGTACCGATTAGACAATCTTATCTAATTAGAGATGTCCCGTTTTATGTAGCAATATTTTATTGGACACAAAGTTTTAAAAAAGAAAGTATTCTTGAATATGCAGTCTGAAACAATTCGAAAATATGTACGCCTATAAACCTAAAGGGAGGTAAATTTCAAAGACCTCCGCTCAGGTTTCGCTTCGTAACACTATGCTAAAGCAAATTGATTCTGAATATAGAAAGGTATCCTTCGTTTCTAGACATTATGCAGAAAAATGTGACACATAAATTATTTTTCATACGAAGTAATTCCGAAAATTCATCAGTGATTGCCTTATCATCAACATTGCAAAGAACATAAAGCCCAAATTGATATTAAAGAGATGCTCCATTAACGTCACACCAAAAAGCAGAAACCAGAATAAAAGTGTTGGCTGCACATCTGTAAAAGCTGTTCCAATGAGAGTAAGCTCATATCAATCAAGTAATTCATATTCCAAAGCTCTACCAAAACAAGCCCCATGAATGCAGAATCTAAGAAATCTCTATCCTACAATACAAACATTGGATGATACATTACAATGTACAAAAAGAAAAAGGATCTCTCATTTGTAGAGAGAAAATAAGTGAAGCCCATAAATTGCTACAAGCATAATAAAATGACTAACTCAAAAGTCATACGACGGTACAATGGAGAAAAATCAACAGAGCTTGGACCTAAGAAATGAAGTCAGCACCAGAAACGTTTTGCAAAGACAGCAAGGACTTGAACATCTGATCAGGTATCAATTTGACTTGACTAATTACTGACCTAACCTTCACGTAGAAGCAAATCAGGTTTTTGCTTATCACAACTCAAGAACTGTTAGCTAAGCAACTTCAACTTCAAGAGTAAAGGTAACAGTGCAATCATTATCATCTTTTGACCTGCCAAAAAGTAAATTTTGCACATTACAAACCCATGCAGTGTGAGGTGCTTGCTCAAATTTAATACTAATTCAATTTAAGCAATGGTTGTTGAAACGAAGATATTGCACACCAGGTATTTCCTGCCAAAAGAACACATCAGATGAAGGTATGATGAATGAATTGTTCATGAACAGTACTGTTCAGAAAATTCAGCCATCCAAAGTTATAAATCAGAGAATCTTTCCGTATAAATGCCCTGTCTGTGATGTTAGGTCCTTTCTAAGGGCATACAGATATCATATCAGGCATATGCATTTATGTTGGTTTATAGGTGTGCATATCCAGACAAGACAGAGAGAAAAGGTTATCAAGTATAGGTGCTTGTGAACCCTTTAAACAGCTGAGTACATTGACCAACAGAATATAATCAGTCTCAATTATTTGTTCATGTCAACCATGACTGTATCATGTAACAATAACTTAGCATGTCAACGAGAGATTAAACATTTCTAGATTGTATCTTAGGATCATGTACTCGACGATATGCTTGAACCTGAAGTGTAAAGCCAACGACATTCCCCAGAATTTGTTATCAAATTTTGTATGTGTCCCCCCTTTTCTTACAGTTAATATAAAGTTCCTATCTCAACTTATTTATGCAACATCAGTATCCCACACTCCACTCATCATTATGAATGTCAACTTTGACAGATAAAATGGTAGCAGGTCCCACCCAAACGTCAATAGGTTGGATAAGTAGTATTTACGAGTTCAATTCTATAGCTCCAATCAACCTATCCAAAAGATTGGGTCGACTTGCATTACATTACTAGCAAATTTTACCCAAATTAACCTGTACGAGAAATTTGTTACAAATTAAAAGAAAAAAAATGTAGAAAAATGGTTTTCGCTGCAGGGTCATATCACTTTCTTGCACAATAACTTTTTTCTTATAAACTCTATTGGATAGCAACAAATTAGAAGAAAAAAAAAATGCGAAAGTGATTTTGAGTTTAGTAGGTTGGCCTATGACCCATTGATCCACTTATCTTGACTCAAGAGTATTTGGGACTGGGTGGGTCAATCACATGTTCTTTGACTCAACATAACTAGACCAAACATTTCCCCCTCCATTCGACACCTCTAATTCATCATATATGATAACAAGCTTTCTTCAAGCACATGTGTATTTAATTTTCTCACCCCTATTCTCTGTAGCTTAAGAAATAGGAACTAAGAGCATGTTTGGACTTTGGATTGGCTTATTTTAAGTGCTTTTAAGCCAATAGCTTTTAAGCACTTTTTTATTTTACCTAAATGATAAGTTAGGCTAAAAGCCAAAAGCTACAAAATCTAACCTTTAGCTTATAAGCTACTTTTGAAAAGTCATAAATTTCATTTAAGCATAGGAAATTTTTGAAACTGGACTGAACTTTGCCGCATGACAGCAAAGGGGAAAATGATGTTGCTCAAGTGTCTTAGAGGGCGTGGCCATTCACTTTGAATTTCATTTCTGCATCCCTTTCCCTTTTCTCTTTTCTCCTGGTAACACGTCCCATGTAATTTGAGTTAAATTGGTCAAGAAAAATTTCTATCCAAGGCAAGTTTCAAAGATACCAAGAATATTAGAGAGAACTCTAAGGGAAAACCACGACTGGCATTGAATGCTAACATTTCTAAGAAAGGCTAATGTATATTTTTTTTGATCAGGAAGAAAGGATAGTCTATAAAAAGAAAAAAGAAAGAAACACAGAAATCAGTTAGAGCTTGTTGTCCTTGTCCAGGCTCTCAGAACTAATAAATGCTACCTTAAAACGAGGGGAACGCCGAAGAGATGAAGCGGATCCAGGAGACATGACTGCTGCCCTACTCTCTTTGGCATGGTCAAGTTTCCTGGAATTTCTATTATGTTCATCAGATTGATGCTCCTGTTGCTGGGATAGAAACTCACTTCTACTATCAGTTGAAATGGAAGAAACTGGGGCTGACACAGAGATCATGGAAGCGTCTTGATCATGAGATGCTATGTCAGGATATGTCCCTGGATGCATAGGAGACATAAACATATTCAGAACCATTATACAATTATTGATGACATTCTCAATATACTTTAATCAGCTTATCTTTCAAGTGTATATTTATGCACTTGCTCATGATCACGGTTTAAATCTAAATAGGTCGACTTTGTTGGAAGATCGAGGTTATAACAATAAATTAGGTTGCTTAATCGTGAGACATTTAATTACTTGGATGCATTAACAGAATAATTTTCTTATTTCTACTAATGATTCTAACAAAACTTCATTTTTGGGGTGCACAAGAGTTTGTATTCTCAAATGACATCAGAGGGATTTGCATTTATTCTGGAGATTCCTTGCAAGAACATGAAGTACTCAGGGGGTTTGCTAGCACCCAATACTCAATGATTTCCTGCACAGTTAGCGGTATATGGCTCTGGTGTAACCAAATAAGTATCAGAGGATAACATAACGTAAAAAATGAAACACAATGCATACCATGTGTTACGGCTGCTTGAAACTTTTCTCTCATAGTCCTGACGAACTTGAACAATCCATTGCTCTTGTTTAACTCGCAGAGCAGCTCTTTTGCATCATTTAGTTGTGGATCACAATCAATCACTAAAAATCCAAACCAATCAAGGAATTAAAGTTAAGAACCATTTTCACTTATGTATAGTTGATAAAGGCTCCACACTTACAAGTATATACATCATTCTCATGACGTACGGTAAAAAAGTACTCCTTATCCTGATTATTGGCATCAATATTGGTAAATATGAATTTCACTCCTGGTGAAGACAAAGGAAATGAAAGTTCAATGGACAAATCTAAAATAGAAGAAAGCTGCATTCTTTTACCGGAAAAATCCATTATTAATAATTAGCGCCTTTGGCAGGATTATATAGTTCAAAAAGTGAAGTCTGTTTCTCTAGAATCTTAAATATGTACAGAAGTTGAAGGATATGCATACCATGACCACATTCAATACGTAACCCAAGCACCTTATTGTACCACACAATAGCCTCTTCTATTTCCTCTCTCTGTTCAGTAGTCTGATAATGCTTTTCTTCACATGCTTTGAGTTCTTTTACCGAAAAAAAGAAAAACAAGACGAAGAAATGCACAGATCAATTATCCAACAGGATATGGTGTCACTTGGTAGAAACAGCAGAAATGATCACAAAGTAATCAACATAGAAGAAGCACCAACATTATTCACAAACAAGAAAAAAACTTTCACAATGAGGTACAGGCTACAGTTTGAAAAAGGGGCAAAATTTAAAAAGAAAAAAAGAAATTTGAACATTATCACATCCAATAGTAGTATACAGCTTGAGGAATTTCAAAGGGAGAAGAGACAAAGAATTACTATTCCTTAACAATTAGGTACTAGCAAAACTAATAGAAAAAAGTATTACCAAAGTATAAACCTAAAATTTTATCTTCTGTACAGTAATGACTAGTGAGATTTCCACTTTCAAAGGTTAAGGTCATTTAACTGGAAATCTTTCTCCTCTTTCGCAGAATTCTGGAATTTACTTGTAATCTAGACAATTTCTATTGCTTTGCTTAATGATTTGTCAAAGAAATTAAAGGCTCAGTTGCTCAGCATACAGTATTAAAACTCTATATAACTAATATAATATTTGGCTTCCAAAATAAACTCAGGATTACTTTATATAGTGATCGATTATCCATCTCTTTACCCCCATAACAAGT
>JBDJHY010793139.1:0-15309 GCA_039654485.1 Withania somnifera | reverse complement strand
ATGATGGTTAACGCCCCAAACTTCTTAGCAAAATCTCAACTCCGAATTTTATCCACAGGGTTAGTGCTAGTTAAACCTAGGCATGTTCTAGTGTTTGCAACCACTAAAAGTCAGTTATTACGTAGAGATTATCTTCATACAAAGGAATAGATGCAACAACTCATATAGATTACAACCCAAGTATAGTTTAACCCATAGATCCCACAACCCTAGGGTTGGGGTTTAGACCTCAACTGACATCATACCACAATACTGAATCCAGGAGATAGAGAATAACATACCACAAATATAAAGTTTAGTTTGTTGTAGAGGCAGGATCAAAATACTCAACACTTGTTTTCTTCAAAGAATGTGGGTGTTATACCCTAACTCACAAGTCTCCAAAATGGTATGTAAAGCATAAAATATATAGATACCTAAAACTAAGCTAAATGTGTTATTTATAGAGTGTAGGGATAATTGCAAGATTAGCAACTTGGGCTGAGCTTTCGTCAGTTTAGATGGAAAAGAAGGCGAACTGTCTGGCCTTCCATCTATTACCTCATTATTCCAGTGAACTTCTCAACACGCAGTTCCTACTAGTCGAGTTGTCTCCTAGCAGAAAAAATATCTGTTGGACCGCCTATTCCTTTTTTTTTATCCAGTGGAGTTCTAACTAGGAGATACTTCTCAGGCGAACCGTTTATCTATAGAAGGTTCTTCTATCTCACCGTCTATTGGTATGGCTCTATCCAGTGAACTTCCTATTGGATGTATAAATTAGGCATTTCGTCTAAGCCCAAGTGAATCATCTCTTTGTCACCTAAAAGTGCCTTTTTCTAGTACAAGTACTTCATACTTCCACCTATTGGCTTAACTCTACAAATACTCAATAAAAGCATTAAAAAATATTGTTATTACTCCAGAACATGCTTCAGTTTTGGGGTTTTAAGTGCGTAATATGACGTAAAATGCCATCACATCAGTAGCCCCACCTGTGTGATTGACGTCGACACTAGAACATAGTTTGATGGGGTGGGAAGGAGTAATGTTATTGCTTAGTAGATATCCCCTAGATCATATCTATTGGATTTATAGCCGATCTATATTGTTGTTTGTTGTGTTTGGCGAGCATGAATGCATTATTTTAGCTGGGGAAAATCGGTTGGGTTTTTGAGTCAGACATTTATACTATGACCTGTTTTCATTAGTTTGGATGAGAAATGGAATTTTCATCTATTATGTGTACTTTTCCTACTAGGTATGACTCTATATTACCATACTATGACCATCAGGTTTCACAATATCTTTATTATGCCTTCATACTATGCCCTATTTTGTATTTTCATGAGGTTTTACACATGGGTTTGAGTATCGCTAGCTTTATAGGTTTTTTCATGTGGGTTGGAATCCCCACACAGGCCCTACCAACTTGGGTAGCCATGCCAGACATGCTACATAGCTTGGGGAGGAGTATATGGCAGAGTAGAGGTATACGATTTGTTTCCTCCATATGTCTCTCTTGGTTTGGAAGTTACCTAAAAAGGGAGCATCCCGACACTAATTTACTTTTCTACACCCCTTTGAATTACATCGTTCACGCTTGTCTATGCTCTTCGGGATTACATGGAAGTCTCGATGGGTTACTTCTATGTTGCAGTGTTGTTTGTTAGCTAGGCATGTCTTCTATTTTCTTGAGATTTATGGCTACTTTCTTGATTTACCTATGGATAGGCTATTCTGTTACTTTTTCTATATTATATTATGGTCCTACATAGTGGTAGTTATGATGGAGCTCCAGGTACAAGTCACACTAGCCTTAGACTTTTCTGTGACTTATATTCACTTTTGTGCTATTTCCTTACTTGTTATTGGTCGCACTTTACTTTATTTTTACTTTCTTTTTCCCCATCGGCCTATGATTCCTACTATGTACCCATTAGTTTTTGTACTCTGCATACTTTTTGTGATGCAAATCTAGGTACGAGTCAGCAGCGAAGACATGATTGTGGGAGCTAAGTGGAAGGTCTTTCCAAAGATATGATGAGCACTTGGAGTTTAGGCTGATTGGCTCTCCTTCTGATGCTGAGCTATCCTATTTTGGTTTTTGGATAGCATTCTTGTACCTTTTCCTATGGAGGGTTATATCTTTTTTTTTTCTATATATATGTATACATGCTCTACAACTATGATACCATGTTCTGGGGGTTTGTTTTCTGATGTTTAGTATTATTGCTCTATTTTCTTATGTCTTCTACTACATCATCGTATCATATTTTTTCTTTCTTTATCTTTTATTTATGATGGATAATGGCCCATTGTTGATCACACTGGGGTAGGGTTTAGGCTTATCTAAAGGTAGGATGTAGATTTTGTCACAACTTGATTTGTGGGTCATGAAAAGTATACACAAAAATAAAGGAGGAAAAAACTCAAGTGAGGCATCGTATCAAAATTAGAGTTTTCATTGGGCTCCTAACAAATGCAGTATTCATTGAGATAGATTTGAGTTAACTAGACTCAATATGATTTGTGTATACTGAGCTCCTAACAGATTCAATAGGATTTATGTATACTGAGCTCCTAACAGGCTTAGTAGGTTCCAGTGTATCCGCTAAGATCCTAACAGAATCACTAGTGTGAGGCTAGGTTCTGTTATAGGCTTAGCATTGTTAGGTTGAGTTCTTATTAGACTCAATAATTTGTGTAACATTTGGAACACTGAGTGATTTAACACACAGTAGAGGATAGAGAAAAATAGTGGAACCCTCTATATCCCAAGAAGACTTGATTAAGGCTTATTTTAAAGCCTAACTAGTATAAAACTATCCGAATAAATTTCCCTTTGTACACAGTTATTACTTTGTATATTTATCGAACTATAGTAACAGTCGACTGGGTTAGCCAAATAGTCGACTAATGAAAAACAAAAAAATTCTATTCACACCGCCCTCTTACACATTTAATTGGTATCAGAGCCAGGTATCATATTCATTTCCTAACAACAAGTACTCAACATATTACTTGAGAATTATTTCAAGAGGGCACATTTGGATTAAGACTACCTTATTTCAACGAGAAGCATTTCTCCTATTAAAAATTAACAATAGAAACTTTTACTAAGTTTTATTATGTCAAAGCATGGATAGTGATAAATATGGGAGATGTACTAATTTCTTCATACAAAAATAATGATGGATCTACAAGTGATATTACTATTTTATTAAACAACTAAACCGATGACCAAATAGAGATTATTCAAACAAACTCCATAGATAAATATATTCTCCACAACTCTATAAGTGGAGAGGAGTATGAGAAGATTTCTAATTGTGAATCTGTAAAAGAAATGTGGAACAAATATGAAGTCACATATAAAGGCATTAACACGGTCAAGAAAACAATTATGAGTCTTCTATTCCATGATTCTAAATGTTTCCAAATGAAAGATGGAGAAACTATTGAAGAATTGTTTTCCAGATTCAGAAAGATCATTGGAGAACTCAAAGATGCAAGAAAAACATATCCTGTGACTGATTAGATCTCTAGAATACTGAGAAGTCTTCCAAATAAATAGCACGCTAAATTTTTTGCCATTGAAAGAATGGATATAAATAATCTTTGATGACTAAGAGGTAACTTGATTGCCTTTAAAAAGTCACATCTCAACAAAAGAAACCAAGAGAAAGGCAAGAAAAAGACTCTTGCTTTGAAAGAAACAGATGATTCCAGTGATGAAGATGAAGATGAAGATATTGCTCTTATCATAAGATATATAATAAACAAATTACAACATGCCAAAATCAGTAGAAGAAACAACAAAAGTCAATTCAAATATAAGAATGGTCTGGAGCAGTCAAGAAATGATGGCAAATGCTATAAATGTGGAAAGCTTGGAAATTTTTTCTGCTGACTGTTCAGAAACCAGAAGAAGATCATCCAAAAAAATCCCAAGGAACAAGGCCTTAAGTAGTTGGAGTAAATGTTGTTCTGAAGGTGAGGAGAATGAATATTTAAATCTTTGTTTCCTAGCCCTACATGAAGACAATAAGGTAAGTACTCCTAAATATTGTATTAGAAATATCTTACTTAAAATTGGTTAACAAAGTGCCCAAGACTTCTTTAAAAAGGAAAATGACTTTGAAATCAAGACAACTTTTAATATGAAAGAAGTTTTTGTAAGGATCCAATAAAAAAATAATTTAAGAAAAGAACACCTAAAAACATTAATAGATATATGCCTACTAAATTAACCAAATTTGTAAACATATTTCACATTCATGTTATTACATTGGATTTATAGGTCATAAATATGTCAAATCTAAATTCCATCACTCTGTTTCAAAAAATTGGATTTGGAAACCCATAGATCAATGTAGGTATATGACTGAAAAGGACCCAAAGATGCTTCACTACTTAGAAAAGATAATTGTGTAAATTTCTAGATCGTCCCTGTAGGAAGAATAGTCACATGAATAAAATTGTTATAAGGTTTGGATAAAAGAATAATCGTTGATACTATGTTAATCCTATGAGATTATATCTATATTTTCTTAATATGTTGCTTAAAATGTGATAAATGGCTTATAAGTTCTTCAGTAAAAGAATTTCAAATATTAAGTTAAATCCATTGAACTCTTTGGATTGAGAGTCCTCTAATAAGATTAAAAAGTCAACTATATCTTCTTAAGACAAGGGTAATGTTTTCAGAAAAAAATACTCTAAATTGGAAACATAATCCAAGAAGAACAACAAGTCCATGATTATCTCAAAGGTATGTCATTTATCCTTGTTACTTTTTAAGAAATCTTCTTTCTAACCATATCAGTTGCTGATAAATGTTGAGTGTCAATATTTGCATACATAAAAATTTATGACTTAATGAATGACAAATCTGTATATTCTATTTTCATTAAAAAATTTTAAAGCGTCAAAACCTATATAATGATTGCACGTCTATCAAATTTTTTGATAACAAACTATTCTAATATCTATCTTCTTTAAGGGATAGTTCACTGGGCAATTATGATGACTCTTTACCTCAATCGACACTCCTCTTCATATTCCTTCTCCAATATTTAAAAATTAGACTTTCATCATTTCTTCTCAATATCATCCTTTCAAAATGGCATCCACCTATCAAAAATCATCAAGTTCCTACTCTATTGAATCAGATTCTTCAAGAAATTCCCCAAAAAATAACTTTATTCTTTGAAACGTTGACCCTAGACCAATAATAATTTTGGGATTCATCTCATGATAATTTGTACATAACTTTTCAAAACAAACCTGTTCTCCATGGATGGATGGATTGTTAGTGTATGGTCACTTTCATCCATCAAGTGTAGGTCTGTAAGTTTTTTAATTCACAACGATGGAAAAACTCTTTGATACTTATTCACTTTATTCTTATAAACCCTTGGTTAAAACTTCTTATGCTAATCTTCATTCCCTATGAGAAATGTTTTTGAAATAATGGTGTGGAAAAAATGAATCATTATCAATGATACTAGCATTGACCGAATATTTAGAGAAAATGTTTTTGGTCTCTCAATCCTATAAAAAGACGAATGGCCATCAACTCTAGATATTGATCTAGCTTAGACTAAAAGGTTTTTCTGCAGGATAACCTTAATCTGGTTATGACATGTACTTTGAACATCATGTTATTTTTTATATTTTTTCAACCACTCTCTAACATGGGAAAAATGCTACATAGGACTATCCACGTTGGATATTCTTCTATACCACTATGTTGTTACTAAATGACCTTTCAAGTTGTCAACCTTAATAATCAATGGGATGATGTCTATCTCTTATGATCCTCCAAACCTTCCTTTGATGATCATATCACGTATACTTGAGTATCCCAGGATGGATATCATTAATGTTCACAAAATAAATGTTATCCTCTCTTATGACTCAAAAGCACTAAACAACATGGGATATGTCCATAAAGAAGATAAATGGGTTTCTAGAGATAACATTGCCTATGTTGTCAAACCTTTTCAAAAACAACCTTCTCAGAATCACCCAACTTTATGAATAAACTCACCAATATTCAAACCAAGTTAATCATTCTACAAGAAAAGATAGAGATGTTGAAGATTGAATTTACGTATGCCAATGAATAGATAGGTTAATCCTTTTATGAAAATTTATATTTTAATGTACTTATTTAAAGATATTTATGAATGAAATATTTAGTGTCTAATTCTCCGTGTTCTTTTTGATTGATGCAAAAGGAGGAGAAATATATCCTTTTTATCTGTATATGCTTAGAATCTTTCTATAAGATGACATAAATACCAGGGGAACATTTACAAAGAATAGTCCTAAATACAGGGGGGGAACAAAAAAGGCATTATTGTTGTCATCCATAAAAAAGGAGAAGATTTTTAGTGTCAATTTTAATAAATAACAAAAATACTACAAGGAATTTTTATGAAAAAGACAAAGAATAACTGGCTCATCATATACTGTCAAAAAATGAATCTTTCTGTTAACACAGTAGTAATGATGAAAGATACTATGACTATGTTGATATATACTGGTAATGCATTGGAAGATGATAATTCTTAAAGAGAACAAGTTAATAATTCATTGGAAGAAGATGATCATTAATCAGTACAAGTTACCTATGACAAACTTCTCTTCGAAGATATTCAAAATATTGGATGTTGTACAGACTCAACGGCCAGAGTAGTAAAAAAGAGTTACCATATGGCTCTCCCTTATTCTTGGAAGAGACTAATTTTAAACTCTTTCTAAGAAGAAATATCCTTGGGTTGTTCCAACGGCTAGTTCCCACATCTATAAGGAACTAGTCCTTGTCATACTCTATAAATCCTCAAATTATTTTTTTCTTTGTTTTACTTTTAATAAGCTATCACTTTATGTATACTAGTGTAGACAAAAAATAAAGGAGGAAAAACCTCAATTGAAGCATAGTATCAATATTAGAGTGTTTACTGGGATCCTAACAGAATCCGTATTCATTGAGATCAAGATGAGTTAAAAAGACTAAATAAGATCCATGTGTGTTCGCTGAGCTTCTAACAAACTTAGTAGGATTTGTCTATATTGAGCTCCTAATAGACTCAGCAGTTCTTATGTATTCTTTGAGATCCTAGCAGACTCAATAGTGTGAGGATTGGTTTTATTATAGACTTAGCATTGTGAGGTTGAGTTCTTGATTAAACTCGACCATTTGTGTAACATTTTTAATACCTAGATATTTAACACTCAGTAAAGGATATAACAAAATAGTAGAATCCACTTGCAACCCCAAGGGGAATGGATTAAGGCTAATTTTGATCCCTAACCAGTATAAAAATATCCTTTGAAATTTCCCTTTCTATACAGCTATTACTTTGTATATTCAAGAAACTATAATAACAGTCGGTTGGGTCATTCAAATAGCAACTTAGAGAATTAAATAAGCCTAATAGTTTCCAAATATAAACTACATTATTAAAAGTAATTTAAATTTATGATACACTTTATACTCTTTCCATATCAAGAATGAAAAGTTATCAAAAACATACTCTACAATATTGAATATAAGGGGGGAATTTTATTTTAACTATTCCAAAATTCTAAAATTAGAAAAAAATATCTCGTTCATCTCTTATATTATTTAACCTGAGGAACATTTATAATATTTTAAAAATATATACGATTCAACTATTTTAGTGATTGATTTAAAATTGTGGGAGTTTATTGTCCCATTCAAAATGTGAAGGGCCTATCACTTTCCAACACAAAATGTTAAAAGAGACAAATTTAATTGAGTGATTTTAGAGAAAAGTTTTGAATTAAGTGGCCTTATGACTTTGCTACATATTTTTCATAATTTACAACTTTTGAAATATTTACTTCCAAAAACCAATAAAATAACTTCTAATGTATTTGAGACATCCATCCACTGTATGCATACTTGTCTTCATATACTCAATGTTAGTTAAAAGGAAATAACATAGAGAGAAAGAGGCCACCCTTTTTTCTATATTTTGTTTCAATGGATTTACATGTGTGGGTGTGGGGAATATGAAGATTAATTGAATTTTAATTTGTTGCATAGTAATTTTTTTAACTTGTGAAAAAAACAAGACATCGATTAGAAAAGATGAAGAGAAAATCCCAGATCGACATTAGAGAGAGAAATCAAGGTCAGTATTTTGGAAATTGAAAAATGAAAACATTATTATTATATCTTCCACATGATTTTATTGTACTAATATTTACACTGTACCAATATGAGTAAATGGATAAACACCAATAACAAATTACAAGATAAGTTATCTAAGTAATTGGGCCATGTCTTGTCTCTAGTAGTGGGTCGATTGGTGTCTAACTGAATTGGGCCCATGTATGGTAACTCATCCCCCAAAGATGGACGGTGCCAACACACCAAGCTTGAGAAGAAGATAACGACGTATTGGACCTAGTAAGGCCTTAGTCATAATATCAGCAAGTACTCTGCACTTGCAACATAATAAAGGGAAATCAAATTAGCATGTAAACAATCACTGACATAGTGATAATATACCTTAATATATTTGTTACGTTGTGAAATAAGGACTATTGGAAATGTTCATGGAAGAATGACTTTCATAATAAATGGCAACATGAGAAGAGATGATTACACCTAAATAACCAAGGAGCCAAATGAAACAAACAGTCTCAACAACTATCTTGCGAAGAGCTATATACTCAGCTTCTGCAAAGGAAAAGGATATGGTTGGTTGTTTTCTTATTTTCCAAGATTGGGATTGTCACCAAGAGTAACAAAGAAACCACTAAAAGATTTGCAAGTGTTAGCACACGAACCTCAATCTGAGTATGACTAGACCAATAAAAAAATTTAGAATTACTGGACATTAGAATCCTTTGATCTAGAGACTACATGAGTAATCTCAAAATTGAATTGTAGCAAGCATGTGAGGAACTTATGGATATTGAAGGAATATACCTAAATGTTGTACAAAAAATGACATATCAAATTTTACCAATCAACTTTCTATAAAAGGTAGGATCAATGAGGGGTGCATCCATATCATACACAAGTTTAATATATGAGTTTAGAGGATTAGAAATAGAAGAAAAGTGGTGGCAATTGAATTCATGGAACAAATCAAGCGTGTAACTATGTTGAATGAAAACATACCCTTGGGGATGAGAAGAAAATTCCAGACCTAGAAAATAATGTACAAAGTCCCAAGCTCTGAAATATCAAACATTTTTTCCAAAGAATTAAATTCTGAAATATCATCTCCAGACAAGAGAATATGATCAACATAGTCTACCAAAAAGACATGGGTGGTTCTAGTAGATTTACTAAACAATGAGTAGTCATTCTTACTAGATGTGTAACCCCTTAAATGTAGAGCTTTAGAAAACTTAGAAAACCACTGCCTGGAAGCTTTTCTGAGACCATATAGTGATTTATTAAGCTTACAAATCAAAGAACAATTAGAAGTAGATGAAACTTCAAGACCAGGAAGTAGCTTCATAAAACCTTCTTTATGGATTTCACCATGAAGACATGCATTATTTACATCTAACTGGAAAACACTCCAACTCTTTTTGGTTGTTATAGTGAGAAGACATTTGACAGTGTTAAGCTTGATGACATGAGCGAACGTTTTAGTAAAGTTTACATCTTCTGTTATAGTATCACCCCTAATAACAAACATGGATTTATTGCTTTCAATTGATCCATAAGAGGTTTTCTTGATTTTGTACACCACTTGCAAGAAATACCCTTTTATGAGAAGGAAGCTGAAGAATGTCCTAAGTCTAATTAGCTTCAAGTGCTTGAAACTTTTGAAGCATAACCTATTGTCAATCCTTATAAGGAACATCCTGATGATAATGATAAGGATCATTCAAGTGAATATTAGAAGATGAAATCCTCGATATAGAAGATTCAAGATAAAAGGGATGTGCCGAACAATAGATGTAGTTAGATAAATAAGTTGTTTGTGGACAACTCTGGGAGACTGTTTAGTAGGTACAATTGTCCTAAAGGGAACAATATTTAGTGCGGCTTGAGGAGGTGAAGATGGGCAAAAAGAGGATGAAGGAATATAAGGAGTAATAGTGGAATACGGGAATGAAGAAAGGTTACCAGGAAAGAAAGTATAAGATGAGGGAAAGAAAGAATTAGGAGGATATTGATAAGGAAAAACACAACACCCTAGAATAGAATATAAAATGAGTATGCAAATTTAATAGTTAGCAACCCTTATTCCCAAACGGTTACCCTAAGAATACAGATGATATGGCTCTAGATTGGAACTTATCCCTACCAACCTTGGCTGAGGTGGAAAATCATAAGTGTCCAGAGGATTTTAAGTGGTCATAAGAAGGTGGAAATTTTTAGTTTTTTCAAAAGGACAGTAGAAGGGAATCTATTGATCAAATAGGTGTCTATTAAAACAGAGTTACCCTAGTACTTTATTAGTTATTTAGACTAAAATATCAAATCTCTAGATGTTTCAAGGAGGTTTTTATATTTTCTTTCTACTACCTATTTTGTTGAAGAGTATGGGGTTGTGGTCTTGTGAAGAAGGCCATTTTCAAGAAAGAATTGAGTGGAAAAAGAATTGATTCCCAACTTAAAAGCATTATCATTCCTGAAGATTTAAGTGCTTGAGTTAAACTGGACTTTGACCATAGAAGTGAAGACTTTAATAATAGTTCAGCAAAACTTTTAAAAGAAAAAAGGTGAGTCCAGGTAGCTCTCGTGTTATCAATCTACCAGAGTAATAAAATATCTGACACCATTATATTGTTTGGTATAATAAGGACCCAAAGGTATCAATATGGACTAATTAAAAAGTTTTGGAGGTATTAATGAAGTTTTCTCAGAAAAGAAGTTTTTGTGGACAATAAGGTATGCTATGTATATGCATCGTAAGAAATGGCATATGTCCAAGCCTTATTTACTGGAAAATAAGGTAATCTATGCATACTATGAAATGGCATATATCCAAGCCTTTGATGCCAAAAAAATCAGTCTTATTAATGTCAAATGGAATATTACATGAGGAACCAGAGTGCATAAGTGACTGAGAATTATCAACAATAAAAGGAAAAGTACATAAAGACAAACTAGAATTCGACTAAGAAACAAAATTACAATCAAAACTAGATGGATTACTCGTAGAGTTTGGATAGTGTGGATAAGCTTAGGTTGACGTTGATATACCAACTAATACGATGGATGTATCAGTTGATGAAATCTTCTTTGAATAAATAAAGTATAGATTCCTTGTAGCTTTACCAACTTTCGGTGGCCTCTTTAGATAAGAGCCCTGTATGAAGCAATTATACTTGGTAAAGAAAATCAAAGAAGTGAAACTAGTCAAGAAGTTCATAGATGGAGATTAAGTTGAATTAAAAATAAGGCATAATAAGTACATTATGTAAAATCATATTAGTTCTTAGATGCAAAGATCCAGTTGATACAACTTTGACTTTATATCCATTAGGTAAAGTGATAAGGAAAGGAGTCGATATAGGTTAAAGAAAGTAAATGTTTGTATGGAGTTATATGGTCAGTTATTTCTGTATCTAATATCAATTGATTAATATCTAGAGGAGTATTATCACAAACATGGAGACCTACATAATGTACATCAGGACTACTTAAAATGTTGTTAAATGCACATTAGTAGGTTCAAGTGATGAATATATAGGAAATAGATGTCCCTGATCAAATAAAGTCAGTAGGTAATGGTAGTGTTAGTATTGTTCCTTACTAAACCCATTTGATGAAGGAGAAATAGACTTGGTGCTAACATGTTTAGGTGGTGATAAGTTGGTCTGAACCTATGTAGCAGATTTTTCATTTCTAGTAAGCTAGAAATCAGCTAGGTATTCTTGAAGCTTGTGACACTTGCCTATTATAAGTCCTATTTTCCTGCAATATTTGCAAAACAGGGTGTTGTTAGGAGCTTTGGAATCAAATAATTTTTTAAGGATGAGTTCTAATACCTCCATGAGAATTAGAATATGAGGATCTTTTATAATCACCTTGAGTTCTCTAAGGGTTACACCTTACTAATATCAATATATCTAGAAGAAGAAGCATCATGTGAACCGACGAAGCATGATAAGACACTGAGTCATTGGAAAATATTGGAGTAACATAAGGATGTTATTTTTTTTTTTTTCTCTTCATGTTGAACCATAGAATAAACTTTGCTAAGGCTACGTAGAATACTCATCATAAAAATATTTCTTTTACAAGTGGAGAAGGTCTCGTTAAGTCCACTGAGGAACTAAAATAACTTTTGTTCCTCAGTTAGCTTTGTAAAGCAACACAAGTGCAGGTTGTCCTCCCATAGGCAGTTCTAAGTTCATTCCCGATACCTCTGAGCTTAGTGAACTATATTTCCACATCAAATGATCATTGAACGATACTAGCCAATTTCTTTATATTTGAATGTATTTAGACCCATTAGATTGTCCATATCTATCACTTATGTCTTTCTAATTTCCTTAGTTGTATTAAAACCTTTAAAACTCATTCCTATGTTCCGAGATAATAAATCTATAATCCAATCAATAACCATATCGTTGTATCTCTCCTAGTAAAGTTAGTATGAGATTTAGGGCTTGACTTAGGATTCCTACTAGTGATTATTCCTAATTTTTTCTTTACAGAGAAGGAAATCATCATAATATTTCTCCAAATTACGAAGACATTTCCATCAAACAGTACAGTGGCAATTTGAGTACCAGGACAGTTCGATGCAGAACATAAAATGGATAGTAATAAACAAGGAAAATAGCTTAAAGCCCTCAATAAAAGTAGTATCAAATAGAGTGGTAGAACTAGTTATCATGATTCAAAGATAAATCCAATAATTTCATGAAAATTCAAATCTAATATAGGATATTAATAGTCTACCTGCACTAGATGAAGAAAATAGGGTTAGCATACTTCTAAATTTGGTGAAGTATAAGTCTTGTTCAACTATCAAAGATCTACAAAGAATTTTAATGTAACACATTAAATCTTGTTCCTTGTTCATAATATACTAAACTAAGTCTGGTATGAGTGCTTGAAGTGATTTTATTTCATAAACAACTTCTATCACAAAGTTGAGTTCAAAGCTCTTTAAAGAAAACTTAGTTTTGATATTACTTCATGCTTGGGTCAAATTTAAATGAATAAATATTTTGATCTAAATTAAGTTAGGTGACCCATGACCTATTCTTAATGTGTATGGTTTTCAATACAACAAACTACGTGTCATTTTGAGTTTAGAGTAAAATGTTATGGTCATTTTACCAAAGACAGTTCAACTATGAAATGTTCCCAAGGGCATAGTATAACTCCTGGTTTCCCATAATACAGCTCGTGATGTGTAATAATACAAATCATTATGGGGTCATACTACATGACCAGAAGCTCTTCTTTTTTCTGTTAAGGAACTATGAAACCAAATCATGACCGTACTATCAAGATTACGACCCATACTCCCATTTCGTACTTTTGAAGTTCAAAAATCAAAAGTTTTAATCCCTCTCATACAAGACCCACCATGAGACATGGAGTTGAGTACCATGACTCGCGGTCTTCGATCGTGGTATGGGATGCCTATTCTAGTGAACAAGCTTCATTTCACAACTTAGTGAAGTGCACTTTACGATCTGTGAAGTGCTTTTGGGAAATTCCCTAGTCCACTGAATGAGAGGTATTTTGGATATTTTCTTTGAATTTTTGGGATACACGCATGATTTTTTGGTTTCTAAACATAATAATATAAATATCCTAACCAGAAGTTCATTAATCTTTTAGCTAAATCAATCAAGCTAGGTTTTTCTTGAAACTTCTCCAATATGCAAGAACTAGGCTTTTTCAAAGAGACTCCATTATGGAAGATTTATAGTTGATTTTTCATAATCAAATTGCTTCTAATTAGGTGTGTGGGATTTCAATAAGGACACATTTCATCCTTGTGCCCCAAAACCCTTTTCTAAATAAGATTTTGAAGATATAGAAGTATGCTAGGATTTTTATTTAATTCTGTAAACTATGATATGATTTAATTAATGTTTTTGAGTTAGATTTATGAAGTCCTCATGAGTTATCATATTTTCACAGTTGAATTAAAAGAAAAGAAAAAGCTTTGAGGTAAGACTTGGTGATTGTTTTCAAGGTTTATTCTTAAAACTTGATATAAGGATTGACGTGCCATAATTACTTGATTTGTTTACATAGTTTTAAGTATGAACGTGAAACATATCTAAGTTGACTAATTTATGTAAATTGATAGTTTTGATAATGATTTTAGCTTTATTTATAAGCTAAGACTAAAATTGACTATAAAGTGACAATTGAGATTTTGAGAAAGAGTGTTAACTAATTAAATGATGTTTTGGGCTAGTGGTTCTATTGAGGGTGTTCCATTAGTTTAGAGAGTTGATACGTAGTTTGACTTATGGTTCCGTTGATGGTGTTTCGTTAATTCAAGAGTATTAAATGTTGATGTAAATTTAATGGGAGTAATATCAGCACCGTGGATGGGCATTGAGGTTTTAACACCCATAACCTGCATAGCCTACGTAAGGTGTTATATTGGTATCATTCAGTTGTTCCTAGAGTGTCTTGTTGAATCCACTAGAAAGAATGTCTCATCTTATGGTGGGGTATGAGAGCCCCTACTCATAGGGTAATATGTGGACTTCATCGCTTTATGCCTTGAGGTATATCTATTATAGAAACTCCCAAAGAGAAACTAAAATTGAATGTTTCAAAATGAAGAAAGTGAAAGCTTGTTTTTTAACTAATCTTTATCTTTTGTTAAAAACTAAAGAGTTAAGTTGCGTTCATTATAACTACTAAATTTCTTATTTGAGTTAGAGATGAAGTTGATATTTACTGTTGATGCATTGCATAGTACTTATAATTATACTATATAGCCTATTTTATACCTTGTCACATGTGTGCTGATTCTGTTCTTGCTGTATGTGTTAACTGTTGGACCAAGGTTGGTTCACGAGAATTGTCCCTCTGTGTTTTGATTGATGACTAAGCATTAAGTCAAAGATTTGATGTTAATGAATCACTTCACATGCAAGCATTTCATTCCAGAAAGTCACAGACACAATTCGGACCTTTCCGAGTACTCAGAAATAAGAAATTGTGAAGAAACAGTATTGGACTAGTTGACCAATGTGTCAAACTAGTCGACTAATGCAAGTTCCAGGTACATACTGGAATTAAAATTAGTCAACCAGTTTATGAAACTAGTCGACTAGTTTGTAAAACTAGTCGACCAGTTCATAAAACTAGTCGACTAATCTGTGTTC
>JBDJHY010792918.1:0-15310 GCA_039654485.1 Withania somnifera | reverse complement strand
ACAGCAGGCAAGCACCATCATTTTCATTTATGTTATATACAGAGGGGCCACAACTAGATGATTATGAATTTTTTTCATTTCACAGCTATGATCATGACCCCACACACTTTGCAACTGTAATTACCATATCCTCGTTTCATCTTGGAACCAAATAAACCATCAATATTGTTGTGATGAAACTAGACATAAATCGAACTTTTACTTGTACTAATGTAGTAAAAATGAATGAAAATTTGCTGTGTATATTATAAGTTTGAATTGCAATTTGGTACAAATCTTTCTGTCAGCATTTAGATTTTAGGCATGGATTTTCAGATATTAATAAAAAATCGTTTTGAAGGTTCAAACTGTGATTTGGTCATAGTTTTTAAAATACAATTTACTTATATTTTTTGTAAAACATGAAACGTGATGTATATCAAGTTTTAAAATTATAAAAAATACTCAATTGTGCAAATAAACATATTTGCTAATTCTAAATTATGCATAACCTTCACCAATGACATTCATTATCACTGTCACAAATTTTAATTCTATAAGAAGATAAGTCACAAAGTTATTATTTTTTAAAATAAACTAGATAATAAATGATCCTAAAATCATAAGATGATATTTTAATAAAAACTGCTAAAAATACAATAACTAGCTACTATAATTAATACAATTAGTTACAAACATTCATTAATGAAAAACTATAAATAATTACAATGATAGGAGATGAGAGACCTCATATTGGAAAGGGTTAACAAATTTGAAGAAATAAATCTTAAGAAAAATTCATACCAATCAAACAAAACAAAGTTGATTGTAATAGAACAAAAGCCGATGGTTATATCTTGGTCGGAAAATAAATTTGTTTCAATTTAAAAACTAGCCTCTTAAAAAATTAGATACTAATTTTTATGACCAAATAAGTATTTAATAAAAACAGAATCCAAAAAGTGTTTCAGAATCTATGACTAAACAAATACTTTACTTTTCAATTCTGTCCATTTCATTTACTCAAAAAGCTATTACGATACTAGACATTTTGGCAATTATGGAATAAATAATTAATTTTGAAAGAACCTACTGTCCTTAACATGCGAAAGAACTGTTAAATTTTATTCAAAATTCTTAGACTTTGCCAACCGATGAAATACTCACAGTTCTTAAATATGTTAATTTTTTTATTTTTACTTTTTTTTTAAAAAAAGTATTTATTAAAATGTATTTAATTAATTTATTTTTATTTATTATTAATATTCATTTCTTTTGCCCTATAAACAACTAATTATATCTTGATTATTAAAATAGCACATATTATAAATTTTTTCTTTATAATAAAAATAATAAATATTTTTAAAAAATAGCCAATTAAATTGATTTAACATGTGAAAGAACTCTTAAATTTTATTCAAAATTCTTAGACTTTGCTAACCGATGAAATACTCTCCGTTCTTAAATATATGTTAATTTTTTTATTTCTACTTTTTTTAAAAAAAGTATTTATTAAAATATAATTTAATTAATTTATCCTTATTTATTATTGATCTTTCATCAATATTCATTTCTTTTGCCCTACAAATAACTAATCATATCTTGATTATTAAAATAATCGTATATTATAATAAAAATAATAAATATTTTAAAAAATAACCAATTAAATTAATTTAATTTTAATTTCAATCAATGCAAACCAACCGATTAACACCTTTGCCGATGCAACAAAGGGAATTGAGAGCCTTTGGGAGTAGTGGATGTTGGAGCCCACAACAATGGCAGCTGTATCCAGCCCATTTCCCTCCTAAACGAAACCTTATAAAATGCTCCCTCCTTCCTCTTCTCCTCATCCATTTTACTCTTAACCTCCACTTCTCTTTCTTCCATTCTTGTCTTTCCTAATGTCTAGAGCTTCACTAAATTTATTTCTCTTATTTCTGGTTATTATTCAGTTTGGATCTAACTATGGATTCCCTGCACATCAAACACTTGACCTCCAAAACTCAAACTACTTCAACCCAAAGCTCCCCCCAAGAACACTCTCTTCCTCTAAAAAATTTGAAGGTTCATCAGACCTAGTAAACCTTCGTTACCATATGGGACCAGTCCTTTCTTCCGCAATCAACATTTACCTCATTTGGTACGGCAAATGGACACCATCTCAACAACTCCTCATCAAGGACTTTCTTCTGTCTGTCTCCACTTTCAACCATCGCGCTGCGCCTTCGCCTTCAGTTGCCGAGTGGTGGAGCACTGTTTCTTTATACACTGATCAAACTGGAGCTAACATTTCTCGGTCTATACTCATTGCTGGAGAGTACTCAGACCGTAAGTGCTCTCAGGGGTTCCACCTTACTAGATTGTCAATTCAAGATGTTATTGCTGAAGCCGTTAAATCGAAGCCTTTTACCGTTGATCACAAGAAAGGGATCTACCTTGTGTTAACTTCCGTCGACGTGACGATGCAGGATTTCTGTCGGGCAGTTTGTGGGTTTCATTACTTCACTTTCGCATCGAAAGTGGGGTACACATTGCCGTACGCTTGGGTTGGGAATTCCGGGAAACAGTGTCCTGAAGTTTGTGCCTATCCATTTGCTGTGCCGGGGTATATGGGAGGGCGTGGGCCTGGTGCATTGAAGGCTCCAAATAGTGATGTTGGAGTAGATGGTATGATAAGTGTTATAGGTCATGAGTTAGCGGAGTTATCATCAAATCCGCTAGTGAATGCTTGGTATGCAGGGGAAGACCCTGTTGCGCCGACGGAAATAGGTGATTTGTGTGAGGGGTTGTATGGGACGGGGGGTGGTGGAGGGTACATGGGGCAGGTGATGAAGGACAGAGATGGTAGGACTTATAATTTGAATGGCAGGAGGGGAAGGAAGTTTTTGGTGCAGTGGATTTGGAGTCCCATTCTCAAGGCTTGTGCTGGTCCCAATGCCATGGACTAGTGTCTTGTGGGCACTTAGGTTATTGTGTTTGCTGAACTCCATCAGGTTTGATTTGAAAATAAAGCATATATGGAGAAAAAGGAAAAAAAAAGCTGAACACATAAATTGAGAAAGTTGCTTAAAATCTCAATACACAAATTTCTGTATGGGCATTCTTCGTTTAGCTGAGAACTATTGCAAGAAATGGGAAGAGGGTCCATGAGTGGGAGAGGTTGCCTACTGCTGATGGGAGTATTATTTCTTTTTGGCTTTTTTACTTGGATTTATTTCCTTTAAATTTGTAATACTGATGTAAAGGAGGATATTTATTTAACTTCTTGGTGATTCCTGCAATAATTTACTTAACCAAAAAATTTTATTTAGCAGTACTTGAGTTGTCACAATTTGCTAAAGTCAATTTGAATCTTTGGATCTAAATTAAAATTAGTTGAGATTACTTTTGGAAGTTATTAGTCACATCTAGTGCCATTCCTAAAGTTAATTCGACTAGTTCAGCATTTTAAATTTTAAAATAAATTTAGATGGTAGAAAAATAAATGTAAAATATTATAAATTATAATTCTTCATCCCGGAAAAAAAAAATATATTGAAATGTTAGTTAAAATTTCAAAAGTGCATTTAAATAAATGTAAAAAAGAACAATTAGGAATTTTTTATTTTTCAAAATAAATGATATTTTTAATTTATGCATCCTCAAAGAATTATACACTACTAGAAAATAAAAGTTATTTTAAGTAAATGACTTGTAGAAAAAGATGCTCTTTAATGATGTAAACTCTATGGGGCAGTCTGGTTGATGAAAAAAGAAGAAGCTTAATCTCTGGATAAAATTTTAGTATCCTTTAATTTTTTATTTGGTTTCAAAAGGATAGGATAACTTATTTCAAAATTAAAAATTGGTGATAGAGATAAGTTATTTTTGTTTTTTAATAGAATAGTGATATCAAAATAATTTATTTCAAGATAAATATATAAAATGATTAAATTATTTCTTAAATCTTTTTTATACCTCATTTTTCATATTCATATATATTCACATTATTTATAATATCATTCAAATCTTTACAACTCGTTATTTTTAGGTTAATTTTTAAAAAGTTACAACAATAACAACAACAACAATATACCTAATAATTTCAACAAGTGGGTCTGGAGAAGGTAAGTGTACCAAGTCTATATCACTACACATAAGTGAGGTAGAGAGACTGTTTCCTAAAGACCCTCGACGAATGACAAACATCACATTCTAGTACAACAATAAACACTATAAAGTTTTTGAAATAACAAGCAAATAACAAAGACAGTGTCACGTAAAAAATAATACAACAATCAATCTAACAACAGTCCTCAATTCAATGCCAAAGACTGGACACAACCCTACTACTAGCACGCGAAACACACTACCAGGAGGAACTCACACCTATCCCTAACCTATCACCTAATTCACGTCTTCCACAACTTCCTATCCTGGGTTTTGTCTTTGGTGAACTGTAACAGCTCCATGTCATGTCTAATCACCTCCTTCCAATATTTCTTGAGTCTACCTTTACTTCACTTGAAACCATTCAACAACACCCTCTCACACATGCGCATTGGAGCATTTGAACCCCTCTTCATTACATATCCGATCCATCTCAACCTTACTTTTCGTATCTTATCTTCCACTATATAATTTTTTTTATGAATATATGAATATTATATTTAATATCATTTATAACAAATTTACAAACTTCACTACTAATTACTTTTATACTAATTTTTAAAACGTTATACTATATAAATATATTTTTTATTTATGAATATATCATACCTTAAATTTATTTAACGAATTTTTATGTTTATTTATACTTTACTTTCTCGTAAGAGTAATAAATTTTTTGACTCCACCTGTGAAATAAATATGTTTAATTACATAGTTTTTGAATCACTTGAAAATTTATTTTTTATATATCAATTAAAATGAAGATAACTTTCACAATATATGAGTGATATTTTTTTCCAATAAAATAAAATAAAATATATGAATGAAATATACTTAAATGAAATGACATACACAATAAATCCTCTTTTAAACTTAAAAAAATTAAGATGAAATTGATTTTTAAGATAAATAAAATGATTCATTTTATTTTTAAACACATGCCCGAACAAACAATATTAAGCTAAATCGATGAAAATTTTATTTTTAAGAATGATTAAACTAAAAAGATATAAAAAGATAAATAAGGTGGAGAACACACAATTTATAGTGATAAATTATGCAAAACATATTATATTGAATATAATAAACCAAAAACTTAATAAAAAATAATCTCAACATAAGTAATTTCTACATTACTTATTCTATTATAACTTATCATAACATAATTAATTCCATCATAACTTGCTTTCAAATCAAACAACCCTATGGATCAAAAATAATTATGGAATATATATATATATATATATATATATATAATTCTGTAAGATATTACTTATTTTAAAATAAAATAAGAAAAGATATTCATTTAAGCGTAAGGAGCAATATGTACTATACCTTATATATAATTTTTAAATTGAAATATTTGTAAAAGGGTCTCAAATGACATTCAGATCAAACGAATAGTATCTTTAAGTCAACTAAGTAGAAAATGATATCTGTTTAATTTGACTTTTGGCCCGTGCAAGACAGTCGACAGACATTCAATACTAATTGTAAGGAATATAAGGATATTGGGCATGAGGGATGCTATCAATCACTAAAAAAGTAATCGAATAAAATTATGCTGTTTCCTAGCAGATACTCATCAACCATGAGACGAATAAATAAATATTTATGTTTGTGTGTGTGAAAATAACAAAATAATAACACTATATAATTGTTTAAACTAATGTCAAGGTGTATTACAAAATAAGAAAAGTGAAAAAGTTACTTAAGCTTAGTATGTTGCTTGTAATCGTGTATAAGTGAAAACAGAAGTCTCTCTTTATTTATTTATTTATTTATTTATTTACATATGTATGTTATTACTAGCTCAACGGTCACCAGGTCCATCTCTTGCAATGTGCCTTACACCCAGCGTGATTTCGATACCTGGCAGTTAAAAGAAAAAAAAGTAGTGAAATATATAGGTCTACTTGGCCACTACTTCATGCTACTTGGCAACTACTTCATTGCTCACTGTCTTATTAAAACCTTATCAAGAAATATTTAATGGGATAAAAAATTTGATTAAGGAAAAAAAATATAATGCTTATTTTACTTTTCTTAATTAAGATCACGGTTCAGTCGATTAAGCCTTCACATTTCAATTTTATTTATCATCTCATCAAGAATTAAAGTGGTAAAAATTTGGTAAACAAGTCCGTCAGATTATCACTGGAACGTACTTGTTGTACATCAATATCACTATTCTTCTAGAGATCACGTGTGAAGAATAACTTCGGTGAAATTTTCTTCGTCCTGTCCCATTTGATTAAACCTCCTTTCAATTGGGCCATGCACGCAATGTTATGTTCATATAGGATTATGGGTACCTTGACATCACACTTCAAGCCACATCTTTCTTTAATGAAATGTATTATTGACTTCAACCACACATATTCTCTACTTGCTTCATAAATTGCTATTATCTCAGCATGATTTGAAGAAGTAGCAACAATGAATTTCTTTGTAGATCATCACGATAGAGTAGTTCCTTTGTATATAAATAAATAACTTGTTAGTATCTTTATGCAGGCTTGATAAATAACTTATATCTGCATCACCAACAAGATCTTACTAGCAAATCAACAGAAAATATTATGCCAGGTTTTGTTGCGTTAGAGAAATACATAAGTGAATTTATAACACTAATATATGGTACTTTGGATCAAGATGCTCCTGAATTTTTACTCACTTCAGGTGATCAAACAATTATTGGGGTTCATATATCTATTAATATGCTCAGTTATCTTACAATTTTATCTTTCTTTTCACATAATAATCCATTTCTACCTATTGGCATTATACCTTAATTTTTGGACTTCGGGTCCAAGTACTCACTTTTTTTAAGAGAAACAAAAAATTTTGAATTACGTATTTTTATTTGTCCAATCATTTATCTGTTCACACTTTTGAACAGATTTAATCAAGATCCTCAATACCATATAAGACCTCTATTATATTAAAAGTATTGTCAACGGTCATTTGATATTGATTCCCGTATGATATAACTTATAGAGATCTCTTTAAATTCATCATTTTTCAAGTACCTGAACCTTTGCCAAGGTTTTATAAAGAGCTATGCCATGATATACTTGCATCATGACCATCTTGATCATTTGTTCATCTCCTCCTTTAGGAAGGTGGAACCGATTGGTGTATCACGCTTCAGGCATGTCATAGACTTTGTCCTTCAAGGACTTTTTATTGGAGCATTTATAATTAAATTATAACATAGGGTCAGCAGACACATCTGACAATTATTTTGTAATATTTTATAAATGGATTATGATTTGAACTTGGGGTTCATATATTTTATGAGGATCTAGACAATTCATTCAGCATATAATTTGTATTTGTTGATTATATATCCCCTTAATGTTAGGAGATCTACTATTTACCTCTAACTTAACTTAGAGACCTATCTAAGTGCAATTGTAGTAGAGCAATTGATTCATAAACCACATATTTAAATTTTCTGATGGAAATTATTTGGCTCCTGAGAACCAATTATGATAGGGGAATTTTATTGGCTTGATGCTTACAAGTGCTGTTATGTTTTATATAGCACATCTAATGTCAAAATTTATTGAGAGATTTGTTCTCATAACCAATGATTTAGCTATAATTGGAGACATAAACTTTCTGCTAAATCAACAAGTATTATCATCATAATTTTATCATTTGAAACTATGCTCTTAATTTAATAATTTGAGCAAATCGTATTGCAAATGTCAAACTGCAGGTTTACAATAAACCCACATGTCACCATTATACAGATGCATCTATTAAAATTATATAATAAATGGTCCACATGACAGGCGAAGGACCCATATTCACCTTTTATATGTTCCAAAAATTCAAGAGACATAATCCCAATGGTAGCTGGTGTAGGAACAAACAACACAAGAGAATTCATGAAGAACTTTCTGCTTCTTCAAAATAAGAATTCTCAATTAATTTGCATCACATTTAGATCAGGATGGTCAACCGGTAATCCTAACTTATATTTATTTCAGTAAACTTCTGATTCACTAGAGCATGTGATTCCATCGCCATGCCTATACATGTGTTCTACAAATAAGAGGAAAAATATTGATAATATTTCGCATAATATTCATGATCTGCTATGATTACATGAAAATTTTTAAAAGATATAAATTTTTATATTTTACAGGCTTGATATAATAATATTTCTTTTCAATTTCCTTGAAATCAAAAAAAATTTCTTCTAAGATTTACTACAATCACAATATCATGATAATTAATTCCTTTGAGTAGTAACACTTTAACTCTTCTGGAGCACTTTAACTCCACTGGAGCCACGGAATAATAGCACTTTGGCTCTTCTGGTTACTCAATTAATTTTGTGTTACCAAATATTTCACGCACCATTTATATGGTGAATATCTCATTTATGAAGAAAGTTATATAATTATGATCATAATCGTCAAAATAAGATAATAAATAGTACCATATAAAGAATTACACAAATTTTATTTATTTACAGAATTAAAAATCGCAAGCATAATAGTTAGAACAAACAACAAAAATAAAAATTATCTACATTATTATAGATCCATCATCGATTAGGTGTTCAATTTCTCATTCAAGGAGATTCAAGTACTCAGCTACATCTAGATCTATGGACTTAGCACTATATTCAGATATGATTTTTTTTTCTGCATTATAATCCTTTTTCTTCATGGATGTTTGGTAGAAATCAATTGGAATGTCACGGCTTGATTTCTCGGATCATGATGGCACCTACTATACCACTAGCAGGAGAACCAACCCCGTAGTCCGAAGCCAAAGCGGAGGACTACTATATCAAATGCGAAAAGGACAAGTTTAAAATAGCAGTATATAAGTGGATAAAATGGAAGTAATAGAGTCAAAATAATATACCCAAAACCCAGTATCTGTTTCATACTAATCACTAAGTACAAAACAAGAAACTAAAGTGTCTAACACAACTTTATCTCCGAAAATATAGGGAGATCAAATGCAAATGTTGATGCCGAAGAGAAGCAGGTAAAATCGGACGTAGAGCTCACCTTGAATCTCTGAAGTAGAATATAATCCGCACGAACAATAATCTGTAATCATGGTAGCACATGTACTCAGATCTGCATATGTGCAAGTGTAGTATGATATAAGATTTCGAAGCAACCCCTACCCAGTAGGCTTCGAGGGCCCACTGAACACATAACAATAATAAAAGCAGTAAACAACGGAATATAATAAAGGAATCACATAAGCAAATAGTACCACATGGGAAGCTAGCTACTCAAATAACAATCAAGTACAAATAGACATGTATCGCTAGCTGTTACATAACAGGATCTCAGGGAATGAAGGAAAACATACCCGGAATCCTCGTAATAACATATGTGAATAATATTACAATAAACAGGAGTCAAAGAAGACAGGAGGAGAACATTGATGGTATACCGATAATCTCAAGTTAAGGATGAATGAATGAATAATAATCTAAGGCAGAATCCCATATATCATGAAGTGTAAATTAACCAGCAATAAAAACTAAGCAGTAATAATTATAATAAAGTAATGCAAATAAACGCTGACAAGTCCCCTAGATAGAAGCGTCGCGTACACAAAAGTACGCTCACCCGTAGGCATCACCATACTACCAGGGGTACAATAAAGAAAATAAATGCAAAAAAGTAAATATAATCATATGAAGTAACCAATCTAGCGTACGCTTCTCCTCCAGTACCCTTAGGTCCAGCAGGCAGAACCCATAGAAGGCTAACCTAAATATTTCCGGTATATCTCCCATTCCACCATATACCCCCCTCTGTGTTGCCGCAACCCGAAGGCAAAGTCCATGGAGGTATGTCACCACATATAATTTCTAACGTCATCATAACCTCAAACCCAAATCTCAGAGCTTCAAGGATCTCAATAGTCTGGCATCTCATGCCGAATATCAATAATCTCATCAAGCCATACTTGTAAAGTTAGGGAATACAACGCTTCAATATAACTGTATCACCAATATCCTCAGAGAAACTGTATCATCAATGTCTCTATAACCGTCAAATGTGATAATTGTGAAAAGGTTGTACTCACTGCCGTACGATGACGGTCTCAAGTTCCAGTGGCTGTACTCACTACCGGATGGAGTTGGTCTCAAGTCCTAACATTTATTAGTCAAATGTTATTTTCGAGAGCCAGGATGTAAAGCCTGGACTAAAAAAATGAAAATATCACTACCGGGTGCTCGATAAAGTGTCGAGTCTAAAACAACAAAAAGATTATTACTTATATTATTATTAGAATATTACCATTTATTGATTTATGTCATTATTCATCTTTAGTACTGAAATCAGTCTCTAGCCATCATGGCTCAAGACTCAGGTGGTGATATTGACCCAGCCCTAATGCACTCTCATCATAGCCATAGGCCCAACCCCTCGTGTTATGAACTCACAACACATCAATAAGTATATATACAAACATATGATCATATAACAATTTCCTATACCTTGCACAGGTATCTCTAGTCAACTTCTATGTCATAGGCACCATATAAATTGCATGCTAAAAATAAATACTAACATGGGAAGGACGAAAAAATGGTACAAGATCACTACATCCACCAACATACCCAACCCACGAATGCTATTTAGTACAATAATTAAAGCTATAAGCCCATAGATAGCCCATGGAGCCTACCCATCGTCCGACAATAAAGCACTAAAAATTTATGAATTTTACTCCGACTGATATCAGATGAGCTATAAATGATCTTAAACTTGCGCCAATGTATTCTATATCTTAATACGAGTCTAACGGTATGACTTATGCTAAGTTCTGAACTGTGTCTAAAATCAGGCCTAAATTGGGCCTGCGGGCCTGCTCTTCGGAACTAAAAATAAACTTAGCTACATGATTCCCAATGTTACCAGGAACTCGTACTCCAAAATTGAGCAGAATTCGAGTGCGGGAAGGGCTTCAAAACAGTCTGGGCAGATTTGACTATAATGGGCTCGAAGATGCGATTTTATTGGATTAAACATTGTAATTTTGATATACTAACGATACAAGAAGCAAAATATACTAGGGGAATGAAGAGTTACTTAGTAATATTCGGATTATGCCATAGTTTTATCAACTTCATCAATTGGGGTTCATTAATGGAGGAACCAAGAAATTTACGAATTAAAGGAGAAAAAGAACTTACCGGAAGTAGAACGATGCAAGGAACCTTTTGGAAACTTTATCTTCAAGATTTAAAGAGTTTTTCTCAAGTTTCTACCTTTGAATTGGGAAAAAGTTTGAGATTTTGGATTTCTAAACGGAATGACTGAAGGAGTTGCAACTATTTAATATTACTGCTAATGCTGTAGGGGCTGCTTCAGGGTCGCAAGGGCGAACTTCGCAGGGGAGGAGCTTGGCCGCTGGGGAGAATCCCTCTGGTGCGACACCAACCTTGTAAGAGAGACCTTTGCAGGTGTGACCCCCCATCGTAGGGGCGGTTTGTGCGTGCAATTTTACTACCAGCTCAACTCAAGAACTCCGAGGGGTCTAGAATGAGTTTTTCGAGTGTAATTTCAATAAACCAAATATGTAAACAATATAAAAACGAGATTTTGAATCCAATGGAGTCGTTAAAATGGCCATCCAAGGTCATTTAAGAAAAATGATCCCTCAAACCAAAGATAGACAAAAAAGAACTACTCCTCCAAGGTACTCAAAATTACCCTGGGCATACCAACAGAAACGCCAATGCTCTTACTAGCCTAAATTCACCATTCCGGAGCTAACAGAAGTGTCAGAATTTTGATCCGACACTCCGAAGACCAAACCATCACCCAAGCTCCACTTTAGGCCTTAGACTTAACTAAAATCCATAAATGGGCATAAATTACAAACGAAAACACCAACATACAAACTTAAGGTTAATCTTGACTTTGTTTGGCATTTCAAAGCAAATGAAACTATCAGAATTTAATTCCGAGCTCGTCTTAGGGGAAAGTTGACTTTGGTCAATGAGTACTTAGTCTTAAGCTCTAAAACAAGCAATTTGAGATATTTCTCAACCGAGTCGTCAGGGATCCAGACTACCGGTTCCATCAAGTCATAAAGAACTTGGGGAAACTACTGAAATACATTAGAATGAAAAATGTCATGTATTTATCATAAATGAACATGAGGGTCATTACAACATCCACTACTGAAAGGACTTTCATCCTGGAAAGTTAAGTTAGAGCAAAAAATAAATGGGAATAGAATGTACCTGATGCCTCAAATAGTTGTAGATACTTTTTTCGAATCTCAAACTCGATCTCCAATGTAGCTTTCTCGATCGGACAGTGTATCCATTGTACCCTCACCACTAGAATCTCTCTAGACCTCAACTTTCTCACATCCTTAGCCAAAATTTTCACTGTCTCCTCAACAAAGGATAAATCCTCATCTAGCTGTACTGAATCCTCCTGAATGACATGAGACTCATCGGGAATACACTGTCACAACATAGAAACATGGAATATTGGATGAGTAGTTGAAAACATAGGAAGTAAGACCAACCTATAGGCAACATCATCAACTCTCTCCAAAACCTTATATTGTCCGATATACATGAGACTAAGCTTGCCCTACCTACTAAATCTCATCATACCACACATAGGAGATATTCGCAGAAACACTCTATCACCAACTCCAAACTCTAAGGTATGAAGCCTACGATCAGCGTAACTCTTCTGCCTACTCTGTGCTGCACTCAACCTCTCCTGAATCAACCAAACCTGATCAAGAAAATCAAGCGGCAAGTCTGTAGACTGGACTCTGGCCTCAAAACCATAAAACCAACCAATAGGTAATCTATACAACCTACCATACAACTCTTCAAATAGTGCAATCTCGATGCTGGAGTAATAGCTATTATTATAAGTGAACTCATCCAATGGTAGGTGCTGATCCAAAGCACTACCAAAGTCAATCACACAAGCCCTCAACATATCCTTCAACACCTAAATAGTCTTCTCGGAATGACCTTCAGTTTGAGGATAAAATGTCGTGCTCAAATGAACCTCGTTACCCAAGTCTCACTGAACGAACCTTTCAAACTGCAAAGTAAACTGGGTGTCTTTGTCGAAAATGATAAATACTAGAACATGATGCAATCTAACCACCTCATGAATGAATATTTGAGCCAGACACTCAACATTATAGGAGAAGTGAGTATAGATGAAGTGCGTTGACTTTGTCAGCTTGTCAACAATGACCTAAACCATATCAAAACCTTTTCTAGTTCGCGACAACCTATAACAAATCCCATAGTCACCCGCTCCCACTTCCAAGCCAGAATAAGGAGTCTTTGCATCAAACTACCAGGTCACCGATGCTCATACTTAACCTGCTGACAGTTTAAGCACTTAGAAATATACTCAACAATATCCCTCTTCATTCTACTCCACCAATACAACTATCCCAAATCATGGTACATCTTTGCCGCACCAGGATAGATAGAATACTTGGAACTATGAGCCTTACGCAAGATCAACTGTACTGAATCACCAACCTGAGGTACAAAAATGCGACCATTAAACTAAAGTGCACCATCTGAATCAATAAAAGCCCAATAGCCTCTCCAGCTAACACCTGACTATGAAGAGCAACTAAATGCTTATCCCCAAACTAACGCCGCTAAATTTGTTCTATCAAGAAAGATCTAGCCTTAACACATGCTAAAACGCGCTTGAGGTCTAACAAATCAAGCCTAACCAACTAATTAGCCAATGATTGGACTTCCATTACCAATGGCCTTTCAGAAAAGGACAACGCTGCCAGGATACCCATACTGACTGCCTTCTAGCTCAAGGGATCCACCACAACGTTTGCCTTGCCCCAATGATATAGAATAGAAATGTCATAGTATTTCAGTAACTCAATCCACCTTTTTTGTTTGGAATTTAACTCCCGCTAACTCATAATATACTAAAGACTACGGTGGTTAATAAAGATCTCACACTAGACCCCGTACAAATAATGCCTCCAGATTTTAAGCGTGACTACTACTGTCGCCAACTCTAAGTCATCAGTGGGGTAGTTATACTCATGAACCTTCAACTTCCTAGAAGCATATGATGGATCAGAATGAAACCCAAACCAATAATAGAAGCATCACAATACACGGAGAATCCCTGACCCTCCACTTGGAAGGTCAAAACTGGCTTTAAAGTCAATACTTCCTTAAGCTTCAAAAAGCTCAACTCACAATCTTCAAACCACTGAAAGGCAACATCCTTCCCGGTTAACTTAGCCAAAGGCGCTTCAATTGACGAGAACCCTTCCACAAAGCACTGATGATATCCAGCCAAACCTAAAACTGTGAATCTTAGAAACAGATATCGGCCTTGGCCAATCACATACCGCCTGAATCTTTGATGGATCAACTTTAAGATTAGGCTTGGACACTACATGCCCTAAAAATGCAATAGACACCAACAAAACTCATACTTTGAGAACTTGGCATAAAGTCTGTGTTCTCTCAGTGTTTGGAGGATTAACTTCAAGTGCTGCTCATGATCCGACTTGCTTCATGAATACACCAAGATGTTATCGATAAAAACAATCACAAATAAGTCTAGGGTGGGCTTAATCACCCTATGCATCAAGTCCATAAAAGTTACTGGAGCCTTGGTCAAGCTAAAGAACATAACTAGAAACTCATAATGACCATAACGGTTCCTGAAAGCTGTATTAGGTATATCCTCTGCCTGAATCCGTAACTGATGGTAACAAGATCTCAAATCAAATTTAGAGAACACTACTGCTCCTTGAAGCTGAATAAATAAGTCATTAATTCTCGGCATAGGATATCTATTTTTCACAGTAACTTTATTCAACTGCCAATAATCAATACACATTCCTATAGTACCATCCTTCTTTTTATCAAAGAGAACCAACGCACCCCAACGTGACACACTGGAATAGACAAAACCTTTATCTAGAAAGTCCTAGAGTTGAACCTTCAGCCTTAACTCTGCAGCAGCCATACGATATGGAGTAATCAAATGGGCTTAGTTTTTAGCTCTAAGTCAATAGCAAAGATATCCTGCTCTAGTGGTAGGCCTGGTAGGTCAGTTGGAAATACATCAAGGAACGTAGAAACAATAGAAACAAACTCAGGAATAGGGGTGTTGGACCGAATATCATGAACATA
>JBDJHY010792699.1:0-15310 GCA_039654485.1 Withania somnifera | reverse complement strand
AAGAAAATAAGACCTACAAAGTTTATGTATGATAGAAAACTTTACAATTAAAGGGAGATTAAGAAACCACCCAGTATAAATGATCGTAGAATCACCAAAATGAGCTTCTATGGATTGAAACTTACAAATATACCTTAAATTATGCTTATTTTGCTCCGGTAATTCAAAAAATAAACTGAAATATATATTGGAAATGGTATACAGTTTGTGAAGAAGGAAACATATATAAGACCACTGCGTATCGATAAATTAGCCAAAATAACCAATTTATTGGTATTGGCTGATTTTATCGGCCCTTTGACCAATTTATCGAGCCCCTCCACTGATTCTTGACAAATTTCTAAAAAGTTCTAAAAGAAGAAAAAAATGGAAATAGAGTGTGATTCCGACAATCCATATATAAAATCATTATTAATTGATATTCCAGACTCAATGGAACCAACAAAATAATGACGTGAGATCGTATAAGCTAAGTAAGGCCAGAAGAAACTATAAATATAAAGAAATTAAGTTATAGAACTATGACGAAACTGAACTATTTGTTCTAGCAAGTCACCAATTACCTAGGGTAGTCACCAAAATGCTCTAAATACAGAGGAATTGCAGAAATCACAAAAATGAATCAATGGCCATTACATATTTTCATTTTTTCTATCTTCTTATAGTCTATATTTCTAAGCCTAATCATTTCAGATATGGGTAAAATTCAACCAAACCTATCTCCTAATAGAAGAGGATTTTTGTGAGAAATAACAAATCCATATAAAGGTATTTGAGTGTAGCTTCCAGCACAGAAAACAGTGTGTTAATTCGAGTTCGAAGTAAGAAGTTATGGCCATTTTAGTAAAGCAAACAGTTAGAAAGTATGACAATACCCAAACCTGCATAGCTAGCGTAGGGGTGATATTTTTATCAATTTTAACTAGTAATTGTGCCTATAGTCTAGTTGGATCCACTAGAGATATAGACTCTCTTTCCTATGGTGGGGAATGATGGGAGGCCCTACTCACATGGTGTAGTGTGGACTTCATGGCTATGATTTTGAGAAGTGTCGGTTATAGAAACTCTCTATAATAAGTAAAATTGAATATTTTGAAGAGAAGTAATAATTAAATAAAAATGGTAGTGTGATTAATGGTCTTCCATGTGGTTCAATTCCACTAGTCTTGGGGAAGGAGATGGAGAAATTGATAGTTTTAAAGAGAAGAACAGGAAAGAATGTTTTTCACTAAGTCTTTATATTATGTTAAAAATTAATAAAGATGATCTATTTAAATGAATTTATTTTTAATCTTGAGATTATAAAGTTTTTAAAATTATTTCCATTATAAATTATTAAATTGCTTAATGGAGCCGAATTTTGAAAGTTTAAGCCTATTGAATTAATCTATGTGAGTAAGAATTAAAACTTGATTTAAAGATGATGAGCTTGAAGTAATTAAGGAGCTTGAATGTCAAGCTTTTGAACTGATATTATTTAAAAGTGCATAGTTATTGCTTTATTGAAGTCGAGTTTATTATAATTGTTCGTGAATTGTATAGCCTTAAACTATTTATTGTCATAGCCTTCTACACTTGCTCACATACTCATTTATTATCATGTGCTGACCCCATGCTTTATATATTATTGTAACCCATTGTAGTTCCTTCTAGCCAGATACTCCTGGTTGATTAGATTTGCACTCTTAACGATTAGAAGATTGGTTAGTCTTCATTGTTTTGAGCTCAATCTGATGAAGCTATTTCCAATTTTTATCTTGAGTAGATCTAGAATGATAGAGATATTATTTATTTTATTATTTTGAGGCTAGATAGGGATTTTTCCTAGCAGTAAAACATCTAGTGTATAATGGCTTGCAGACAGATATTGAGTTAGAGTTGAATATTGAGTTTTCATTTATTGAATTACTTTCTATTGAATGATGTAATGTCCTCCATCTCTTATTCATTAGTTATTACTTCTGTTAAGTGATGTGAGTAGAGCTATGCATGGTCCAAGTGGTCCGTCTGAGCAAGGGATATTTAGTGGCTAAGGATGTTGGCTATTCCTAGGGGTGAGCTTTGGGGGTGTGACAAGATGGTTTTAGAGATTTAGTTTGATTCTTATGATTTCTAAAAGCCAAAAATGAGTAGAGTCACTTTTATGAATGTGAAGCACGCCACACTTGTAACTACGAGGCTATTGAGCGTTTAGTGAAAGTTTTCCTTTATTCAAAGTCATAAATCATGTTGTGGATTTTAAATTAAGATATCTTCTAAATCATGTTTTACATATATTGGATCACGCTGCCTAGAAGAGAGCTATTTTGCAGAGAATCTATATTGACAGTTCAAAACCGAGATAAGCCAGATCCGATCCCTCAGTCTCTGATTATCTTTGTAATTTATCCCCAAGCCTAATTCTTATTTGGTGATGAGTGTATAAGTCGAAGGTAGTAGTTGCAGTGGTAAATCGATTATGTTTTTTGTTGGTACTAGAGGGGTATTGGAGATATCATATTGTAGTAGAATAATTTTAGAGCTAGATTGGTAGAGCTATAAGAATAGATGTTTTAGTAGGGCATAGTTGTTGGGTAAGGTAAGTAATCAGATGTTAGGTGATTATTTAGGAGTATTTGGATGGTATGTCCTTATAGAATGCCTAAGGAGTAATAAGTTAGTGTTGGTTGCATAATAGTGTGAGGAGGAGAAATGGTTGATAGTTAGGAAGAGCTAGACTATGTTGTTGTTTGGTATGGTATGGATATATGTAGGCTTGAATCTTATAGAGTAGATGGTTGAGATTGAATATGTTGTTAATTCTCTCAAGGATAGTTTTACTCAGGCAGTGATGTAGTGATTGTAATTCTAAGTAGTGGTGAGAAGTTGTATGTTATATGTGTTTAATATTCAATGGTAGGCTTGATCTCTATATTATAATTCTAGTGTGAGTTATTTTATCATGAGGGTGGATAATGAATTGAATGTGTTTTGCTACAGAGAGTGTTGACTTTTGAGTGTTAGCCTTTGAAGAATGAGGGGAAGTTAATAAGTTATGTCAGAGAGGAGTCCTAAAAAGAAAATAAATATGAATAGTTGTAGTCCTTAAAGAAGAAGTTTGACATTCGAGGTATAGTGAGTGTTTTACCCTGCAGAGTGGTTAGTTGTAGCCCCATTTAGGGAAGGAGACCCTAGTCTTAGAATTTTCAGCTTTTGTCCTAAAGGGGACATGGTTAGTTAGGGAACTAGCCAAGTCTTGTGACTGTTATAGTGAGCTCTCCCAGCATAGAACTATGATTTTATGATAACCCGTAAGTGACTCTTTTGTACTCTTTGTACCCTGGTATGAGATAGAGATATCCAGTCAGTTATGGGATTTTCTGTGTGATCCATGTGTATATTTCTTGTTATTTTCAAGCTATTCAGTCAACTTTGATTTTTGTACCCCAACTTGGATGCTGGGAGTGAAGTAGTGATGTATCAATTTATAGTAGTGATGTTTAGTTTAGACTCCATGTATGGGTACAAATATAGACCTTGATCCATAACCCTTATAGTTTATGCTTATACCTTATTTCCTTTTATTGATCCTAATCATGAGCTGTTAGATAGTACTGAAAGAATCCTGGTAGATGCTAAAGTGCAAGATAGTGTATGCTCGGTTAGTGGTAGTTCTGGTAGGCCTTTATCACTTAACGTGTTAAGTGCTATTGTAGTAAGAGTGTAGAGCTATGGATTTTAGTGATGTAAAGAAAAACCCTAGATAACTTTAGATTCAAATGAGTCTTATGTAAAATCCCATAGACTCCCTATTTTATGTGTCTATACTAGATGGATGAGATGTCCATATGATATTAGTGGTTTTTACTAAAAGTTCCCTATGAGCTCGTGCCTTTAGTATGTCTATGTTGAGTGTTTTTCCTTGCAGTTTGCGTTATATTAATGTACTCCTTAGTATCTACATAAAGTCTTCCATGACGGTACAATTCAGTTGATAAGAATAGTTTTGGGAAGACAAAGATGGCACATTCAAATTTAGTTCATCATAAATAATTATTCTCAGTTTCATGTCAGTTTTACTTCAGCCTGAGGTAACATCCTTTCTGTTTAACTCTTTTTGAGAGTGTTTGGTGTATGTGTAGCATTGCATGAGTCCATTAAGTGTATTCATGCATGACTGAATAAGGGTCGATGTCAGTTGAGGTAATAGCTACATGAGTCCCTATTTATGTATTTATGTGCTACTTTATGGGTTTCGATGTTTAGGTCAGTTATTGTATAGTTGCATAATTGATAGTCGAGTTGAGGTTTAATTTAAGTTGATGTGTTGAATTGTTTTCATTTTTCCAACTATCTTGTAGTCCATATTTCTAAGCCAAATATTTTATTCGAGGAAGAATAATTCCAAGGTGGAGAGAATGTAACACCCTAAAATTTGAGAGAGAATTTGTATCGCTCTATTGTCGTCATTAAGTATGAGTTTGGAGAATTCCCACTTGTTTCTAGATGATAAAATTATTTCTAAAAGTTTTTAAGTAGAATTTGACATGATTTGAGGTCATAAGAAACTACTAGCACAAAGTTAAAATCAAAGCATTTCTACCTTTCTAGTTTTCGTATTATTTCATGCATGGGTAAACTTCCAAAAATCATATCTCCTAATATATGAGGAGTTATGTAACATATAACCTATCCGTAGAAAGTTCTTTGAGTCTATATTTCAATTCAACAAACCACGTATCATTTTGAGTTCGAAGTAAGAAGTTATGACCACTTTAATAATGCGGCATGTTAGTAAGTGCGAGACGTTTAACATGGAGTGTGCAGAGAAAATTGACAGAGAGTAAACATGGTAGAAACCGTGACACATTCGGAAAGATTCTGCGATGGAAATGGTGACATGGATGCTGCCACAGTTAAGTGTTATTTTTTTGTAATCTTTTCCCCATTTGGCAAGGCTATTTCCGACATTTTTCATCTCTTAAATCATTAATACTATGTCATTTTGGGCTAAAAATACATGCTAGTTATGCCACCAAACACTTATTATAGTTTATTCTAAACTTAATCAAATCAAAAAAAAAATTCTTTCAAATTCTGTCAAGAGACAAGGCTAGAGTTCTCTAAGAAGCTCATCCTAATAGAAGTAAATTCATCAAATTTCTTGTATCACAAGCTCATCAAATCAGGTATGTGGGATTTCAACAAGGATTCCTTTCATATTTGTTCAAAAAATCCTTTTCTAAATAAGGTTTTAAAGATGTAAAATCATGCTCGGATTCTTGTTTAATTCTATAAATTATGATTTCCTTAAGTGATGATTTACTTGATATTTTTGGGCTATAATGATACAGTTTTCAAGATGATTATTTAATTATGTAAGTCCTCATGAGTTAGGATTTTTCATAATTGAAGTAAAAAAAAGAAAGAAGCTTTAAAAGTATGAATAGCGTAATAATTTGAAGTTTATTATTGAAATATGATATAAGAATTGAAGTATCATAATTATTCACTTATAAGTTAGCATTTTGAAAGTTAAAGCAAAAGCATGAAAGAAGTCTTGAAGGATGAATTTAATATTATTTTCAAAGTTTATTTGAAAACTTGAGATAATTATTGAAAGTGTCAAGATTGATGATTTTTACATGGTTTTAAACTCAATTATAAAGCACGTTTAAATTGAACACTTTTGGCTATTTAGGCCTAATTAAAGAGAAGTAATGATGTATGCTTAATTTGATAAGATGAATAAATAGAATGTTAATGAAGATTCATGATTGACTAAGTTTGCCCGATCAGTGGTAATTGATAGATGTGATATCCTGATTAGTGGTTTTTCAGGATGAGGATTTCCACTAGTCATGGAACAGATGAAAGTGAATAGAAAGTAAAGTAAATGATATTTTACGGGAGGAGTATTAGAAAAAATGGTGGGAAAACAATGGTCTCAATATCCTAACCTGCATAGCTAGCATATGTATGATAGTTATATCGATTTTGGCCCAGTAAATGTGCATATAGTTTAGTTGGATCCACTAAAGAGATAAACACCCTTTCCTGTTGTAGGGAATGGCAGCGCTGCTCATAAGGTGTAGTATGGACTTTATTTCTATGACTTTGAGGTGTGTCAGTTATAAAAACTCCCAAAGAAAAGTAAAATTGAATATTTTGAAAAGAAGTAATAATTGAATAGAAGTGGTAGCTTGAGGATTTAAAGCATTTTAACTATTTCCATAACAAATTATTAAATTGCTTAATGGAGTCGAGTTTTGAAATTTGAAGCATTTTGAATTAATATTTGAGAGTCATAATTTAAACTTGATTTTAAAATGATGAGTATGAAGTAGTTAATGAGCTTGAAGGTAAGACTTTTAAACTGACACTATCTAAAAATGAATATTTATCGCCTTTTTGAAGTTAAGCATATTATAATTGTTTATGCATTGCATACCCATGACTTATTTATTATCATAGCCTTTTGCACCTGATCACATACTCATTTCTTATCATATACTGACCCAATACTTTTTATTTTACTGTAACCCCATGTGGATCCTTCTAGCCTACCAGACGCTCATGGTTGATTGGATTTGCACTTGTAAAGATTAGAAGATTGGTTAGTCCTTATTGTTTTGAGGTCAATTTCCATTCTCTTATTTTGAGTAGAGAGTGACTGATAGAGATGTTCTTTATTTTAATATTTTTAGTCTAGCTAGGGATGTTCTCTTAGAATTCATACGTCTAGTGTATTGTGGCTTTCATACAAATGTTGAGCTAGAGTTGAATATTTAGTTTTCATTTATTGATTTATTTATATAATGAATAATTTGAGGTCCACTACTTGTTAAAGTGTTTTGTTCAAGGCTTCTAGGGCAACTTAGTTGCTAAAGATGCAGTTACTCCTATGGGGTGATCTCCTAGGTGTGATATGCCTCATATTAGAGATTCAAATTTAAGTAATCCTAGGATGTCTGAAAGCCAAAGATAGGTAGTGTTTCTTCTACGAGTATGAAACATGATACACTTATAACTTAGAGACGACTGAATGTTTTGAAAAGCTTCCCTTTATTCAATGTCCTAATTCATGCTGTGAATTTTAAATCCAAGAAATCTCTTTTGACCTATGTTATACGCATGTCGGATCATACTTTCTATAAGAGAGCTAGTTCATAAAGCAGCCAACCCAACAGTTTAAAATTGAGATCAGCCAAATCATACCCTCTGTCTCTGATTGTCATTGTAATACATCCCCGACCCTAATTTTTTTTGTTGGTGAGTTTATGAGTTAAAGGAAGTATTCGTAGTGGAAAAGGGGTTAGGTTTATGGTTGGTACTAGAGATATCATGTTGTGGTAGAATGATCTTAGAGATCGAATGGTAGAGCTAAGAGAATAGAAATTGGAGAGGGGAAAAGTTGTTGGGTAAGGTAAGTAGTCAGATGTTAAGTGATTATTTGGGAGTATTGGGATGGCATGACCATATGTTTTTCCTAAAGAGTAATAAGTTAGTGTTGGTTGCATGATAGTGTGAGGAAGAGAAGTGGTTGATGGTTAGTAAGACCTTGACTATGTTGTGGTTAGGTATGTAAGGATATACGTAGGCTTAAATCTTATAAAGTAGATGGTTGAGATTGAATGTATTTTTTATTCTCTCAAAGGGATAGTTTTACCCAGGCAGTGATGTAGTAATTGTAAGTCCAAGTAGTGGTGTGAAGTTATATGCTATACGTGTTTAATATTGAATGGTAGGCTTGATCTCTAGATTATCATTCTAGTATGAGTTATTTTAGCATCGGGGTGGGTAAAGGATTAAATATGTGGTGCTATAGAGAGTGTTGACTTTTGAATGATAGCCTTTGAGGAATGAGGGAAAGTTAAGAAGTTATTTCAGAGAAGAGTCCTAAAAAGAATCTAAGTATGAATGGTTGTAGTCCTTTAATAGGAAGTTTAGCACTCTGGTGTGTACTAAGTGTTTGACACTGCAGAGTGGTTAGTTGTAGACCCATTTAGAGAACAATCCCCCAGTCTTGATTTTTTAGATTTTATCGTAAAGGGGAGATGGTAAGTTGAAGAACTAGTCAAGTCTTATGACGGTGATAGTGAGAGGTCCTAGAATAGAATTATAAACTTATGATGACCCGTTCGTTCCCGTTTTTTACTCTTTATACCCCATTTTAGAGATGAAGATATCTAGTCATCTTGTGATGTCAGTTATAGGATTTCCTATGTGATCCATGTATAAAGTTCATGTTATGTTCCAACTGTTCAATCTATCTTATAACTTCAGGTTTTGGATGCCAGATTAAGTTTCGAGAGTGCAGTAGTGATGTATCCCTTTACAGTAGTGATGTTTAGTTCAGACTTCATGTATAGTTCAGAAGATATAATTTGATCCATAACACTTAGAGTTTATTCTTATATCTTATTTTCTCTTAATGATCCCATTTATGAGTTGTTAGATAGTAGTGGAAGAATCATAGTAGAAGCTAATGTGAAATATAATGTATGCTCAGTTAGTGGAAGTTTTTATGGGACTTTATCACCTAAGGTGTTAAGTGTTCTTATAGTAAGAGTATAGAGCTTTTAATTTTAATGATGTTAAGAAACACCTAGATTGTTTAGTTTTATCTTTGAGGAATCCATAAAGTTAGTATATTATAGGCTCAAATGTTGTATGTATAAACGTTTGAATAATTACGGTGTATGGTTAATAACTCATTGACTTGAAAATTAAGGTTGATTGTTATAGGGATAATAAGGAGTAATGTTCCTGTAGATATTGAATATCGAAGCTTGTGTCTATGACTAGCAAGATAGTCTTACTTGTAATATATTGTACCTCTAATTAGGCTTATATACGATAAGAGTATATGGTTAGGTCCAGTAGGTTGTAGCTTTTTTCAGTACCCTCATGTTGATCATCAGTTATGATGGATGATCAAAGAATGTCAAAAGAGGAAGTGTAGTTAAAGTGTGAGAGTTAAGTTAGAGATTTTTAGTTCTAATGTTAAGTCCAGAGTAGCCCTATCCTTATTTTATACCCTTCGTATGTATGTTTCATGTTAGATAACTTCATATTTGAATAAGGCTTATGTCCAAGCCCAAACTTCCTAATTTTATGAGCCTAAATCATATGGATGAGATGTTCAGACGATGTTAGTGGCTTTTACCTAGAAGTTCCCTATGAGCTCATGCATTCAGTATGTCTATGTAGAGTGTCTTTCCCTTGTAGTTTGTGTTCTATTAAAGTAATCCTTCATAGCTCTATAAAATTTCAATGAAGGTACAATTCAGTTGATAAGCATAGCTCTAGGAAGACAAAGATAATACATTCAAATTTAATTCAGCTCAAACAATTGTTCTCAGTTTCATATTAGTTTCACTTCAGCGTGAGGTAATAGTCTCTCTATTCAGCTTTTGTTATGATTTTGTAATGTATGTAGCACGTATCTTGTAGAATTGAATGAGTCCATTTGATGTATTCATGCAAAAATTAATGAGGTTTGATGTCAACTGAGGTAGTAGTTGCATGAGTCCCTATTTGTGCATTTATGTGCTACTTCATGGGTTTCGATGTTTAGGTCAGTTATTGTATAGTTGCATGTTTGATAGTATAGTTGAAGGTTTAATTGAAGTTGATGTGTTAAATTTTTTTATTTTTCCTATAAGCTTGTAGTCTATGTTGCTAAGAAAAACCTTTCATTTGAGGACGAATGATCCAAAGGGGGAAATAATGTAACACCCCAAAATTTGAGCGAGAATTTTAACCGTTTGATGTTCGTGCCTAAGTATGAGTCCAATGAATTCCTACTTATTCCTAGATGATAAGATCATTCCTAGAAGTGTGTAAGTAGTGTTTGACATGATTCGAAGTCATAAGGAACTCCTAGCGCATTAAGTTTAAAGAATTTCTACCAATGTAGTTATCGTATTGTTTCATGCATGTCTCAACTTCAAACGATCATATCTACTATTCTATGAGGAGTTATGTGACCCATACCAATCCACAGAAAATATTTTGAGTCTAGCCAGCACAACAAAACATGTGTCATTTTGACTTCGGAGTAAGAAGCTATGGATACTTTAGTAAAGAAACGCATTAGCAAGCGTGACATGTTTAACAAGGAGTGTACAGAGAATGTTGATAGAGAGTAAACATGGCAGCCACCATGGCACGTTTGGAAAATTTATATGATGGAAACCGTGACACGACTGCAGCTACGGTTAAGTGTTATTTTGTGAATTTTTTTCCCTGGTTTTGCAAGCCTATTTTTGATTTTTTTTTTTTTACCTCTTAACTCATTAATACTATGTCATTTTTTGCTAAAAATACAAGCTATTTAAGTCCCAAACACTTATTTCAATTCATTCTACACTTAATCAAATCAAAAGAAAGGTTTTGTCTCAAATTCTCTCAAGAGGCAAGACTAGTGTTCTCTTAGAACTTCATCTTATAGAAGTAAATTCATCAACTTTTCTCCATCACAAGCTTATCAAATCAGGTTTGTGGGCTTTCAACAAGGACTTTTTTCATCCTCGTTCCCAAAAACCCTTCTAAATAAGGTTTTAAAGATGTAGAATCATGTTAGGATTTTTGTTTAATTATGTAAACTATGATTCCTAAAGGTGATGATTTACTTGATATTTTTTGGTTATAATGATAAAGTTTTCAAGATGATTATTTAATTGTGAAAGTCCTTATGAGTTAGCATATTTTCGTAATTGAAGTAAAAGAATGAGAGAAGCTTTGAAAGTAGGAATTGCGCAATGATTTGAAGTTTATTCTTGAAACATGATATGAGAATTGAAGTGTCATAATTATTGATTATGAGTTGCATGATTTAGAAAGTTAAAGTGAACGCATGAAAGAAGTCTTGAAGCATGAATTTTGTTAATGTCTTAAAGTTTATTTTAAAACTTGAGATGATTATTAAATGTGTCAAGATTGATGACTTTTACATGGTTTTAAACCCACTTATGAAGAATGTTTAAATTGAATATTTTTGGCTAATTAAGCCTATGAAGAGAAGTAATGATGTATGCGTAAATTGATAAATTGAACAAAATAATGTTAATAAAGAGCCATCCTTGACTAATTTTACCCAATCATTAATAATTGACAGATGTGATAACTTGATTGGTGGTTTTTGGGAAGGGGAATTCCACTTGTTATGGGACAAATGAAAAACTAAATAAAGAGTAAAGTATATAATATTTTGTGGGAGGAGTATTACTACCGAGGGTTGGAAAAAAAAAGGTCCCAACACCTAAACCTGTGTAGTCATCATGTGGATGATATTTAAATCGAATTTGACCCAGTAAGTGTATGCAATCTAGTTGGATTCACTAGAGAGATAGAAAGTTTCAACATATGAAACTATACCAAGGCTAAGTTTCAACTCCTACTATCACCAAAATTGAGTATACGAACTCGCAATATATCCTGAAATACCAAAATAATCCACTCAGTCCAACTTTCAATTTGCAGATGGAAATCAGTATTGTACAATACAAATAAAGAAATGAAATAGATGTTGTTGTATGAAATGATAGAAATTGGGATCTCATGTAAGAAAAGACCTCTCGAACATAAAAGTAGCATGACTCTCTATACATCTCTGTTATGCCTATGTCTACGGAAAGTCTAGTACAACAGGCCCTTTGAAGAACAATCTAAACCAATCACTAACCCTAAAATTACTAAAATAACATATATCCATAACACACCATCAAAACCTAACATAGTTCTATGGAAGAAACTCCAAGACTATCCCACAAGTACAATCGACCAACTACATCACGAACTCAAGAACCCAAAAGAAACCGATACCAACTGACTAACTAACAGTACCATATACCACAAATAGAGATTGTTCTTGCCTAAAATGCCAACCCTACTCTAGACCTAAGGATTGAAATCAAAATGACTATCTAAGCCCCGATCATCAAAATCAACCCACCAACTTAAAATCAACCAAGAATTGACCTAAAAAGACATTTGAAACACAAGAAAACGATCACCCAAGGAACACTATCATTCTACTTACATATTGGCAATAACCTCAAGTCATGACTATAAACTCTACTGTCGGCGTCTCCTATAAAATAGGTGTAGTAGATCAATCCATTGCGCTACTCAAAAGACAAATACCTAAAACCAGTGGTCATAACAAACTTGAACAGGAATGAATTCCATCTACTCCTACCTTCCTGAAGACAAGTACTCATTACTCTAAAACTAAGAGCTTCCTGACTTCCAAATAAAGGACACAATTACCAAACTGAAACACAAGTTAGGTATAAACCAATAACCAGTCCATACAAAATAAATTCCAGAAGAAACCAACTAGTACCTACCCACGAGGATGAAGCATGCACGATTGCATAAAGTGAATAAGACTTGAAATGCATCATACAAATTGATATACCAAATCCTATGGAATACCAAAACCTCGATCAATAACTAAAAGAGCATTGCCGCCTACCAGAATAGTTATATGCCTGCAAGTATAGAGACTAACCACTAGCAAACACGACCAAGGTAACCCAAGAGGTAAGAGTTGAAACACAATTTAGACTAGACATGGTTAAATGAAAAGATAACTCTTTGGCAACTAATCCAGAATTGAGGGAATCAAATAGAAGTGGTGATCCATTTACTTACATGATCTATCAACTTTGATTCTCTAGAACCAACAAACGTAAGTCATAGATAATGCTGGTCACAAACTAGAGTTGCCGAATAGCTCGCGATCAAAAAATTATCACAATAGGATAAAAAGACTATCGCGCACAAGAATGAAAAACACATCAAGAAAATAAGGATAAGAAGAACTCTTGAGGAACTAACTTCCTAACCTATATGTAAAGAATCTCCCATATGGAAAGGGCCTAAAGACCCCCATCACCCTACCGAGATACACCGGTCAGGTCTAAGGTATAATCGCAGTATAAAAATCCAGTATCCAGGGAGAACAGGGTTACCTGCCTATGCCCAAAAAAAATTACTATAGCGACCTACCAACTTAAGTCCCAACTCTATTAGCTCAAAACATATAAAGGCTAAGCTATCCAAGAAACCCAAATCCATCACTAGGATCAACCATCAAAAAGTTCCCTCCTTATATACGAAGAACCAAAATGAACCTACAAACAAAATTAACCACTCAAGGTCAGATAAGATACGAGTGTTTAAACATAAGCTAAGGTACAGTAAGGCCCACCTAAATGATAAGACTCAACCATATAATTACAGGGATCCATAAAGTAATAAAAGATCACAAGGACTCCCTAGGATAAAAGACAAGAATCAATTCAGCCCATAAGAATTACAACCCAGGTTCCACCAAAGAACTACATAAAGGAGGGACACGAATAATCAAGGACTAAATCAAGGCTAAAACCAACCATTTGACACAACACTAGCAAGGATAAACCGCACAAGCTATTACAAATAAGGACAGCAAGAAACCAACTAATATCGTGCCTATGTCAACATAAGCCAATAAAATAGGGAATAGTATAAAATCATATCATAAGCAGGGATCGAAGGTAGCTCACCCAAAACATCTTGCACCATATTGCAAGACGAAGGATGGGAAAACACTCGAATACCTATGTCTGACTAAGGGATCCATAACTGGGGCACTTCCTGGATCAGTAAACAATCCCTCCATTGGTAAAATACAAAGGTCCAAAACTATCAGTCACTCCAATTGAATACTAATGTGAGGTTGCAGCCGTTACTAACTAAATGGCCCTACACCTTGGGAAATCTCTATCATAATGTCCTGGCTCTGCATACTTATAAAAAACACGGTTTCTACCTACACCAAAACCACTAACAAAGCTTCTCTAGACACCACAGATTCGAATTACAGTAGATGTGCTCCTAGAGGGATGGCTACTCTAACCAACATCTGCTGATGGCGAGGAGCTTGAACCAGTCTACTAGGCTATCGATGATGCTATTTCAATGATGGAAGCATAAGGCTTTGCCCAGCATACCTAAATTTCCATCCTAGATGATCAAGAACCTCTAGAAATGCCCTAACGACGCTGAATACTCCAAAAAGCATATCCTCGATCGATCGAATGAGGTAGGGTATGAATAGACTGATTGTCCTAACCCAATTATGTATTATGGAAAACTTTACAATTAAAGGGAAATCAAGAAACTATCTAGTAGGAATGATCGTAGAATTACCAAAATGAGATTCTATGGATTAAAACTTAAAAATATACCTTAAATTATGCTTATTTTTCTCTAGAAATCCAAGAGATAAACTAAAATATATGTTGGAAATGGAAGAGAACTTGTGAAAAATGCAACATATATAATGCCACCACTTAACGATAAATCGGCAAAAATGATTGATTTATCAGCCACCAATTATCTTCCACTGAATTATCGGCCTGGCTGATTATCTGTCACTAATTATCATCCCTTAGGCTGATTTATCGGTCCCCGCCACTGATTCTTTACATATTTCCATAAAACTTTTAAAACATGTACGGAATGGAAATAGAGTCTGATTTCGACAATTCATACATGAAACCTTTATATGATCGATATTCTGGACGCAAATGAATAGACAAAAAGGCAATCCAGGATTGTATAATCTGAGTAAATCCCAAAGTAGTAATAATTAAAGAAATTTAAACTATAAATCTGCCAGGGAACCAACCTACCAATCCTAGCAAATCATAAATGTCATGGATAGTTATAAGAACGCTCTAAACATAGAGAAATTGCATTATTCACATAAATGGCCCTGAGGACAATTAAAATATCCACCACTAAAGAAACTTTCCAAATCCTAAAACAACAAGGATGCAAGATTCACATAATTCTTTTAACCTTTCAATGGCCTCCTCGACTAGACCACGCATAAAACAAACTCTCGTAACAGAAATATTCCTCGACCTAAGTTTATATTATTTATCAATAATGGCCTTAGGCTATTCGACACAAACAAAACAACCATATATTAAAAAATGCACTATAGACCAACACCCAAAGAATCGCAATACACTGAAAAGATTTGCCCTCAATGGGAAAGGTCAGAACCAACATTGAAGTCAATAACTCCTTGAGTCTCAAAAAGCTCGACTCATACTTCTCCTACCACTAAAAAGTGACATCTTTCCTAGTCAATATAGTCAACAATGCAGCAATCGATGAAAACCCTCAACAAACCATCTGTTAACCCAATAAAGCTCTAAACCTCAAAAGGAGACACCGTTCTCGGGAACCATGCACTATCTGAATCTTCGTTGGTTCAACCATAGTACCACCCTTAGACACCACATGTCCTAGGAATGCTACAAAC
>JBDJHY010792591.1:0-15310 GCA_039654485.1 Withania somnifera | reverse complement strand
CCCTTGTTGAGGCAATTTTGAGAGGGTCTCCAACAATTTTTTTTATATTTTTTCACCATTGGAAATAGTCTTTTTATTGTTGGAAGTACTCTTTAGAAGTAGGACTTTTAATCTAGGGCATGATCTTGGAGCCGCTGTGGAGGCCAGAGAACAATTGTGTACACTTTGTTTCTTTTTTACTTATATATTTTTACATTCTTCTTTGAATGATTTGTTGTGATTATTCTATGTCTATGTGAAACTCATTCTTCTTATTCTAGGGTTTTGATATAAACTAGCAAGATGATTATTTATTTATATATTATTTGATTTACAACAATTATCGTATAATTTGTCTTATATTTCTATGCGTAATATCTTAGTGCTTCGCGACCATGAAGATAAACTTATAAACCTGAAAGTGAACTTATCAGGATTATGAAGGGTAGAACAAAAATTGTAAGGAGTGAGTTCATATATAGATTATACCAAGGTTGGATAATAGAGTATGATTTTCAACTAAGACATGATCGTGTACTTAGTTTGCCTTGCTTGGTTCGTTATGGGAAGATAACTATAATGCATCTAAACTTATGTTTTGGGATTTGTATAGATAGTGATTAGAGGATGATCATTCCCTACTCATAAATTAAACCTCTGAACCAACAATTAGATAATTCAAGTTAATTAATTAAATTAATAAAATATGATTGCTAGCAAACCCATAATTCTAGTTCGTTCTTTCATTAATTATAGTAAAAATATATTCTTCTCTAGATTAATTATTTATTAATTTATTTCATTATTTTGAGTTTAATTAAATTCACAAATATATCTCTGGAAACTTTTAGCTTAAATAAATAATTAAATAGTTAATATCAAGTCCCTGTGGGTTCGACATCTGGCTCGCAAGAGCCACTATATTACTTATATGATCGAATACACTTGCAAGTATGTTTGGACGTAATAAAGATCTACAAGAAGTGATCCAACATATTTTGTACCTCAAAGGAAGGCATGAGAAGAGCTGGTGCTTGTGTAGAAGTAGTGGCAACATCCTGAAATGGTGCAACTGGTGGTACTTCTGGTGGTGGTGCTGCAAATGTTGGGGGAGGCGGTGCACCCTAGCGCCACTAGAGGAGAAAATACTGTAGCCTGTCTGCCGCGGTGCTAGCGAGCATCTGAAGCATCTGCCACTATATATCGTGGAACGCAGCCGGTGGTGGTTGTACTGGCTGTGGTATAAGAGGTGCCTATGGCTATGAAATAGATGGGGCAATAGGGACCGGCGGAGCAACCTCCCCTACCCCCTCTTGACTAGCTAGGGGAGGGTCCTGATCAATGGAGGATCCTCTGGTGCAAAACATTTGCAAAAGAATGAATCCAAGGTAAGTTCTCAAAAAGGTACAAATATTGATGCACAATAGGATTCATAAGATGAGAGTGTTTTCTAAGGCACCCGTAGCCTCCCAAAGATTAGATTCAGATGTCTATGCATCGATCCACAGGGCTCTATTAGGTACTTGCTCCAATGCCAGAGAGACCGGTGAACCTAAGCTCTGATACCACTTTCACATGACCCAAAATCTGGGTCATGATGGCGTCTACAACCCTCCACTAGACAAGCCTAACCTTATAGCCCAGAGCCACGCACAATGGGCTATAGAAACTCAAATCAAGCCAACAACAGAAAGTATAGGTAGAAATTTAAGTAAAAAAATGAATGTAGAAGAAACTGATATACATCCCATATCCCAAAAACCTGGTGTCAATAGAACTGGAGATACTATACAGAGTATCCAAAAAAAAAAAAATATATACAATAAACTCCTAAAAAAGTACAAACTACACAGAGCCTACTCGGAATAAAATAAGGCAGATTATCATTAAAGAAATCACGATGAGTTCGAACGGAAAAGCTCACAGTAATTTCCACAAACTATTACATCTACCCCGCACTATCATGTACTATTTTCATGAAGGAATCGCCATCACTAGTGGAAGTTGAACCCGGCGTCTTCGCTCGTGATCGCCTAGAACCCCCTTCCATCAATAAGGACTCCTAAGCCATTGACCACACGCCCTAGCATAGCCTTTCCCGTATAAACATCCATAATAGATCCAGCTACATAGTCTGCAATGTCTTTCACTGCATTACATCAAGAATTCAAGCATGCTCTTAAGAGTCCATTTTTCCCCTAACACTTGTCTAACCACATAAGTGTGACAAGAAGTCTTTAACATCCATAGACTCTACCACAAACAAGTAACAAACTTAAGATCCACAAGTTGTGGTCTACACAAATTAAGAACAAGTGTCTCAAACAATGATGGGCCCATACTACCTGCCTAACCCTTCACTCTGAGGGACCATAGACTAGAAAATGCCTTCTAAACCACCCCGTTCATCAAAAAGAGAAGGGAAGGGGCCTATGTATTTGCATGACCCCTGCAGATGTCTCTGATAACCCTTGTTGGTATATGCAGTATGAAAATGGTATAGTACAACATAAGTACCAAACAAGGTACCCAGTAGGCATCATAGGCCAACCGGACTAAATATAAGGTACAAGTAAATAAGGCGAGGAAGTAAAACAGGCCAATGATAATATAAAGTGGCAAAGCTAGCAGGTAGTGCAGAAAATCAACAATAATCGGCATGCTAAACTAACATCAGGGCATAAGCACGATTCAAAAAGTACGGTAGACAAGTACCAACATGTATCGACATCCAAAAACCTAAAATCAAAGTAAGCAAACATACTTGGGCTCTGACTAAGCCATCACTCAACAAACCGTACTAGTACACACAAAATATAGAAAATAAAAGGTAAATGCAGCTAGTTAAGTGTAGGAAAATAAACAAACAAAACCTACCTGGTGTCCCATACCACTAGTAAGTACAAACGTTTACCAAAATCTATCTTGCCTCCCCCCTTAAGCCCGATGGGCACAAACAATATAAAAGTACATATACAAGGGTGCTGGAAAGTAATGGAACATTATTACAAGGTCAGTCCTCTGTGACTCGGAGGACTGAGCCTCACACTCAAGTGTAGGAACACAACTCAACCAGTAAAGTCTTAAGGTCTATGTCCCGTATATATCAAACTCAACCCTATGACTCTGAGGACTGTGCCTTATACTCTAATGTAGGGGATCTCATCTCAATCAAAATCAAACTCAGGGTTTGTGCCTCAGAGGACTACGTCTCTATGCTAAAATTCTAGTTATAACCTCTCATAATGCCGACCAATCCTCCCCAAAGAAAATTATATGTACCTACCCAACCCTAGGTCTATATAATTAGTGACAATAGAGGCAAAAGGTACCAATCAAAGTCAAAGATTGGCAGGACCCAAAATCTTGGGCCATGATGCTGCCTACTTCCCTCCTGTAGACAAGCCTAACCCCAAAACCCGAAGCTACGCACAATGGGAAATAGACTATAAAAAAAAACAAAATAATAAAAGGAAATAATAAACAATATATAGTAGCGAAAGCCAACAAGGAATCATACAAAACTTGAATCCCAAAACCCAGTTTTAATGGTATGTGGAGCTACTATATAGGAGAAAAAATAGATACAAAATACAAGAATCTCCCCTAACAGGTAATACAATACAAGGCCTGTTATGGAATGAATGAAGCAAGCCAAGTGAAAGAAACCAAGGTCAGCCCAGACGACAAAGCTCACCATTATCTCTGTAGTCAACTGGATCTACTCCGCGATCATCACGTTGCTGATAATCCCTGCCTCTATCTGCACCAGGAAAAATGGTAAGCTACCGAATGACATCATCGGCCGAGTGGGTTAAAGTAAAGTGCGGGTAATAAAGCAAGGAAGTAAAATAGGTCGATAATAGTACATAAATAGTAAGGAAGCAGTAAAACTAACAATAAGCAAAATAATAGATATATCAAATGTGCTAGTATAGAATTACAGGAACTAAACATGATAGATACAAACTACAAAATTAAGAATTCGAAACCTGTAACAAAGTAAGGAGACGTACCTGTGCTCTAGCTCAGCAGACCTCACTAACCATGACACTATGTAGCAAGAACCACAAATAAGGATCGAATAGAAGGATACTACTAAACGTAGAATAAGACTAAACACACAAAAACCTACCAACGTCCCATACCATCAGTAAGTAAAACCAGCACAACATAACCTACCTGGTGCCCCATCCCCCCGGTAGGCACAAACAGCACAGCAAAACTCACTGTGACTCCCCCCCTTAAGCCCCCTGAGTACACACCATACCTAAAGAAATATACGGGGGCGTAGGAAAGTAAAGTGGAACAGTATCAATCTCGGGAACATCCCCCCTATCAATGTCAGTAACAACATTAAACATGCACCCCCTGTTAATGTCAACAACAACATCAGACGCACACCCCCTGTCAGTGTCAATAAAGAAATTGGGGCCTAGCCTTTTAGTGCCATTAATCAAATGAGGTTCCATCCCATTAGTGCCAAAACCAGACCAAATTTTAAATATAAAAGAGTACCAAAACATTAGAAATAGTAAAAGAAATAACAACTAAAATGAAAAGTAAAATGAGTCTAGGATCGGCCAAAGGCCACCAACTAAGAGCACATCTCACCACACTTGTAGCGTAAAAGATAAAATTATTTTTGGGGTCAGTGTTCTCCACACGGTGGACCAAGGCCTGGGCATGCAAACCTTAACCCTCTATGCCCGTTCAAGGGTCCCCGATGTCCCAAAATGAAAATCAACAGAGAAATGAGGACGAGGATACACTTAAATAACCCAACCCACACTGCTAGCCATATTACAAGCATAATAATATTAAACCATTCTAAAATGCAAAAGATATACCTAGCTGACCTGGACACCGGTGAAAATCTTTAAAGTGCACACACGGTGGACCTAAAGCTCTAACACAGTCGATGTCCCTCGAAACTATACAAGTTACAAGTCTCGAGGTCAGAATATAAATAAAGGACCCATATTGTACTAGCAATTAGGGTCGAAAAATGGGGTATGCAACTCAAAAATACAACTAAACCACCATCGCATAGCCCTCAGCTCGGGGGACTCATGGTCTCGAAAATAAGCTCAAGTAGAGACTGGGAACATAAGGACAAAAAGCTGAAATGAAAGGGTGAATCCCTATTTAAAGGCTAGGGTTTATTGGGGGGGTCCTCGCCGAGGTGACCTAGTCAAGGCGACCTCACAGTTTAAAGTAGGAACTAGGGGCACAATCAGTCTTTAGAAGTCTAAACTAAGAAGGGCTTGTGAACCTCATTGAGGTGACCTCGCCACAGCGACCTTGCCAAGGAAACCTCAATGTGCAGGTATAACCTCATCAAGGAGGCTTCATCAAGAAGGCCTCGTCATGGTGGCCTCACCAAGAACACCTCGGGTGCTGGCGTACTTTGCCAAATCAGCCTCGTAAAGGTGACCTTGCCAAGACGACCTTGTCAAGGAGACCTTGCCAAGATGACCCCTTCAAGGCAATCTTGGGGTACTGGGGCAAGCTACGATCTACAGAAATCTAGGGGAAAACTCCTAGGGTCATTAACTAGCATTAGAAGTCTCCAATTCTAACAAACCCAGAATGCATTTTGGGTGTAGAAACACATCATAAAGCAATTACTAGCTAGAATTTAGGAATTGCACATAACCCAATTGGGAAGTAAGGGTAAAACATCTATAAACCAATTTGGGAAAAAGGATAAAACATCTATAAACCAATTTGTGAAAAAGGATAAAACACCTACAAGCTGGAACTCATTAATTGAACCCTAACCAATTGGAAATTAAAAATACAATAGCTGAAAGAAGGAACTCATGCATTGAACCATAACCAATTGGAAATTAAAGATAAAGAAACTATAGTCAAATAGGTCTAGATAAGGGATGACAACTATACTCAGCCAAGTCCTCAACAATGGTGAAAAGCTACCAATTCTACAGGAGGTGGAAAAGAACACTTACTAATGAAAGAAAATGTAATAATGAGCTTGGAGATGGACTTCCCTTAAATTTGATTGAGTTTAGGGACTTAACAGTAGGTTGGACGGAGAAAAGCAGAAAAATAAAGGTAGGGAAAAAGATCTGAAAGTTTCAAGGACACAGTTTATACATATAAATATTATCGGGTCCTTGCTCATGATGCCGCGAGGCCCAAGAAAGAAGTTAGGATGGGATGAATTTTCTACAAAACAGCCGAACTGCTTTGGCCCAAAGGCTCTACAACACAACAAAACTTAAAGAGAAAAGCCTAGGACATAGACTTAAGGTCCAACTAGACAAAAGTAGATATTTCGAAGCTAACAAAACTATCAGAATTCGATTTCGAGTGTGTTTACTACTATTTAACTCTCGAGTTCCACTGTTTCAAACATAATACTTCAAAATAGGGAAACTAAGATAATGGACAAATGAGTCACCAGGGCACCGAGCTACTGGTCCCAGAATGTTATAAATAACTTTGGACAAATTCCAAATGGCCTTAAGTACAGGCAAAGATAAAAGGAAAGGAAATGACAAAGTGGGTTATTACAACATACACCACTAAAAAGGACTTTTTCCCTTGAAAGTCAAGAAGGAAAAAGTACCTGAAGGCTCGAAAAGATGTGGATACTGAGCCCGTATATATTGCTCTGCTCCTAGGTAGCCTCCTCAATTAGTTGATGTGCTCAACAAACCCTCACTACCAAAATTTTCCCGAACTTGAGCTACCTCACATCTCTGGATATAATAGCCTTAGGCTCCTCAATGTAAGTCAGAGTGTCATCAACCTGCACATCCTCTCGAAGAAGGATATGGGACAGGTCCGTTACATAGAGGTGGAGCATCGATACATGGAAAATTAGATGGACTGCATCTAACTCAAGTGGCAAGGTAAGTCTGTAGGAAGCCTCTCCAACTCTCTGCAAAATCTCGTACGGCCCAACGAGGGCTAAACTTCCACTGCCTACCAAACCTCATAATGCCCTTCATGGGTAAGACTCTATGGAATACCAAGTCACCAACACTGAACAGAAGAGGCCGAAACCTATGATCTGCATAGGACTTCTACCTACTCTAGGCTACCCATAGTCTATCTTGAATAAGTATGACCCGATCTATAGCATTGCGGAGCCAATCAGAATTCTAAAGTCAAACCTCTCCACCACTAATCCAACCAATGGGCGATTTGTAATGCCTTCCATATAAGGTCTCAAACAGGGCCATCTGGATATTGGGTAGTGGTTACTATTATTATACCAAAACTGTGCTAAGGCAAATTGCCTGTCCCAACTACCTCCAAAATAAAAAACACAGGCGTGCAACATAGCTTGAAGTACCTGAATGGTTCTCTCAGACTGCCCATCCATATGTGGATGAAAAGCTGTACTCAAACTACCTCTATAACCAACCCTTGCTGAATCAACCTCTAAAACCACAAGGTAAACTGTGTACCCTGATTGGTTATGATAGATACTGGTACCCCATCATTCTAAATATTTTGCGAACATATAACTCATCTAACCTCTCTGCACCCAAGTCGAACGAGTTGGTAGGAAGTGAGCTATCTTGGTCAACTGATCCAATATAAACCATATGCAATCAAACCTTCTGGAGGTGTGGGGAAGGTCTGTGACAAAGCCCATCATAATATACTCCTATTTACACTCAGGGATAGGGATACTCTGCATCTCACTGCTCGACCTCTGGTGTTTGAACTTTACCTGCTAACAGTTTAAACACTGAGAGACAAAGGACTTAATAGACCTCCGTATACCTCACAACTAGTAATACTGCCTCAAGCTATGATACATCCTCTAAACACATGGATGGATAAAGTACATGGAGTTCTATGCCTTATACAACAGAGCTGAAATCAGATCACCAACCCTTGGAATAGCAAGGTGGCCATGAACCCATAATACACCATCGGCATCTATACTAGCCTAATTAAAATCGTCCGATAGGACCCTCTCTCTCAACTGAACTAGAAATGGGTCCTCATACTGGTGCTACCAAATATAGTCAATTAAAGATGATCTAGGCTTAATACAGGCAATAACTCGCTTTGGTGCTGAGAGATCCAACCTAACCATCATGCTGGCCAAGAATTGCACATCCCGAGCTAGCAGTCTCTTAGAAGCAGGTAGTACAGCTAGGCTACCCATAATCACCACCTTCCAGCTCAAAGCATAGGCAACCACATTAGCCTTTCTCGGATGGTAGAGAATAGTCAAGTTATAGTCCTTCAAGTGCTCATCCCACCACCGCTGCCTCAAGTTAAGCTCCTTTTGACTCAAAATATACTACAAGCTATCATGATCAGTGAATACCTTGTAATGAACCCCATATAGGTAATGCCTCCAGATCTTAAGTGAGAAAACTACCACCGTGAACTCCAAATCATGGGTGGGGTAGTTGCACTCGTTATCCCTCAACTGCCTCGATGCATATGCTATGACATGGCCTTGCTGCATCAAAAAACAACCTAGACCAATACCCAAGGCATCACAAGACATAGTAAATGACTATCCCTCAACAAGTAGAACAAGAACCAAAGCGGTGGTTAGCAACTTTTTCAGTCTCAGAAAGTTGGCCTTATACGCAGCTAACCACTGGAAGGGCACATCCTTTTGTCTCAATCTAGTCAAGGCGGCTGCAATGATGGAGAAACCCTGAACAAAGAAACAATAATACCCATCTAACCCCAGGAAGCTACGAATCTCAGTGACGGACATAGGTCGAGGCCAATCACAAACTACTACAACCTTAGCCAGATCAATACTGATGCCGACACTCAATACCACATGACCTAAAAATGAGATGGAATTCATCCAAAAATCACACTTTGAGAACTTAGCGTAGATTCACTCAACCCTCAAAGTATGTAACTCTATCCTCAGGTGGCCCTTATGCTCAGCTCGACTTTGTGAGTAGACTAGTATATCATCAATAAAGATAATCACAAATGAATCCAGATAAGGATAAAACACTCGAGTTATCAGATCCATAAGGGTATTAGTCAGCCCAAATGACATCACCAGAAACTCGTAATGCCTATACTTTTTCCAGAATGCAGTCTTTGGGACATCCTCAGCTTGAACCCTCAACTGGTGGTAGCCAGATCTCAAATCAATCATGGAGAACATTGTCGCTCCCTAAAGCTGATAAAAAAAATCATCAATACGATGTAGAGGATACTTATTATTAATAGTCACCTTGTTCATCTGCCTATAATTAATACACATCCACAAGGACCCATCCTTGTTCTTAACAAACAACACCAGAGCACCCCATGATGAAACACTAGGATGGATAAAGTCACTGTCAAGAAAGTCCTACAGCTGAACACTCAACTCATAAAGCTCAGTCGATGCCATATGATATGGAGGAATGGAAATAGGCCAAGTGCCCTACTCAACCTCAATAGAAAAATCTATATCCCGCTTAGGTGGGAGGCCAGACAAGTCGATAAGAAAAATATCCAAAAACTCCTTAAAAATCGGTATAATCTCAGGAGAAAGGGACTCAACGCTGACATCTCTAAAGTCGGCCAAGTAAGCATAACAACCCGAGTGACAAGTCTATAGGCTCGACAATAAAAGATGACCCAAAAAGAATAGCTAGTGAGGCCCCGCTACAACACTGGGGGTACACTAGGCATGGATAAGGTCACGGTCTTGGCATAATAATCCAGGACCGCCTGATAAGAGGACAAATAATCCATGCCCAGAATCACATCAAAATCTAGCATAGCAAACTCAATCAAATCAATACACGTATTGTGACCCTAAATTGTCACCTGACATGACCTATATACCCAATCCACCACTAGGCTACACCCACTGGGGTAGATATACTCAAGGGTATAGGAAATCGCTCCCTGTCAGCACCCAATCTCAAAGAAAAATAAATAGAAATGTAGGAGAGGGTGGAACCCAGATCAAACAAAGTTAGAGTGGAAAACCCAAACACAGATAACGTACCAATAACAACTACATCAGAGGCCTCTACCTCATCCCTGTGAGGAATGGAATAAAGCTAGCACTGCTCCCCCTCCCTCTGTGCAACCAAGACCCTGCCTCTACCTCTGGCCTCCTAGCATCATCTCCTAGCTCTTTGAAAGGCTGGTGGCCTACCTCTGACTGGTGGCACTGCCTGCATGGATGGATGGGTAACTCTATGGCCTAAGAGGCTCTATACTGGGGAAAAGCCAAGGCATAGTGACCTTGGCCCATACACTCACAGAAAAATCACCTACCTCGGCTGGCCACGAGACCCCTCGATAAAACCTTGCAAACTTAGAACTAGGCCTCTGACGGGCTAGCTGCTAACCCCACTACTGGAGACCTGGTGCTATCGATATGAATGAAATATTTGACCAAAATCACGATCCTTTGACCTGGACCCCAAAAACCCGCCATGATGGCGCTGCTTCTTCTCACTACCCCCTTTGACCTGGTTAGTGAAGACCTCCATGTGATGAGCATGTTTAGAAACATTTGAATGACTTCTGTAGCACCAGAAGTAGCTCAACATGACCCTATAAATCTAGCCTCAGTCTACAGGTAAAGCAGTGAATCCGCTCCTCCTCAAAAAATATCAGATCACTGACATGTCTAGATAGGTTAATAAATTAGGTCTCATACTTTGGGACTATCATCGAACCCTATCTTAGACCCTCAAACTATGCTCACGATGCCTCAAAGACACTATGAGGCATATAATGGGCTAGGAATGCCTCTCTGAACTATCCCCATAAAAGAGGAGCTGACCCTGGCAGTCTACAATCCTGAAAAGTCTGCCACCATCGACTAGCAACTCCTTCAAGCAGATAGGAAATGAAGTGTACACCATGTGAATCCAAAATCTCTAGTTTCTAAAGGCGCTTCTCATAAATAGTAACAAACTCATAAGGATCTTGCCCTTGTGTTCCAAAAAATATGGATAGGGAAATTCGGAGGAAACGGTCTAATACCTTCCGTAAATCTAATATGGGTATAAAAGAAGCTGATGATGGTACAGGGGCCATAGCAGTAGTCTGAAGTGGTACAACTGGTGGTGCTGCTGGTGGAGGTGCTAGAGCTATAGAAGATGGAGGAGGCAGTACACCCTGTGCTGCTCCCTGGGTAGATGACCGTGGCCTGTCTGTCGCTGTATCATCTAACAGTTGGATCATCTGCCACAATATGTCTCTAAGCATAGGAGAAGGTGGATGAACATGCTGTGATGGTGGGACGGAGGGTTCCTGTAGCTGTGAAGTAGTTGGAGTAGTAGCAACCGGCAGAGCATCCTTCCCTACCCCTTCTTGATTAACTGGGGGAGGGTCTCAATCTATCGAAGATCCTCTGTTATGGAACAACTACAAAGGAACAAGGTTAACTTAAGTTACAGAAGAGTATGAATAACAAAGCATGATAGGATTCAAAGGAGGACAATATTTCCAAAGGTACCTCAAAGCCTCATGAAGATCAGATGTGGACGTCTACACACTAATCTGTAGGACTCTACTAGGTACTTGCTCCACTGCCAATGACACCGGTGAACCTAAGCTCTAATACCACTCTATCATGAACCAAAATCTTGGGCCATGATAGCATCTACGTCCATCTTGTAAACAAGCCTAACCCTATAGCCCAGAGCTTCGTGCAATGGGCTATAGACTCTCAAAAAAACCAAAATAGTAAAGGAAATAACAAACAATACATAATAGCAAAATCCAATAAGGAATCATACAAATCTCAAATCCTAAAACGTGGTGTTAGTGTCATGTGGAGCTACTATACAGGATAAACTAAAGATACAAAATACAAGAATCTCCCTTAACATATAATACAATACATGGCTTGCAACGGACTGAATGAAACAAGCCAAATGAAGGAAACCACAGTCGACTCGGACAACAAAGCTTACCATAATCTCCATAGTCAATTGGATTTACTCCGCACGATCACCGCATCTCTGATAACCCTTGCATCTATCTGTACCACGAAAAAGGTATAGAAGTGCAACATGAGTACTGATCATCGATTGACTGGGTTAAAGTAAAATATGGGTAATAAAGCAAGGAAGTAAAACGAGTCGATAATTATACAAAAATATTAATAAAGTAGTAAAAGTAACAATAAGCAGAAGAATAGATATATTGAGTGTGCTAGTAGAGAACTATATAAAATAAACATAATAGATACAAACTATAGAGACCAAAATTCGAAACATGTATCAAATTAAGAAAACATACCTATGCTCCAGCTCATCCAACCTCACTAACCATGATACTATGTATGCAAGAACCACGAATAAGGATCGAATAGAAGGATGCTAATAAACGCATAATAAGAGTAAACACACAAGAACCTATTGGTTTCCCATACCACTGATAAGTACAAAAAAACACAACATAACCTACCTAGCCCCATCCCACCAGTAGGCACAAACAACACAACAAAGCCCACCATGACTCCCTTATTAAGCCCGATGACTAAACACCATACCTAAAGAAATACACAGTAATGTAGGAAAGTAAAGTGGAATGGTATCAACCTTAGGAAAACATCCCCTTTAAGTGTCAATAACATCACACAGACACCCCTCCCCCCCCTTCATCTGTGTCAATAACAAAATAGGGGCCCAACCCTTTAATGGCAGTAATCAAATAAGGGCCTAACCCTTTAGTACCAAAACCAGACCAAATATACATGAGTACCATACAGTAGTAGCAGTAAAATAAATAATAACGAAAACGAAAGTAAACAAACTCTAGGATCGACCAAAGGCCACCAACCAAGACCTCATCTCACCATTTTCTTCGTATAGCAGATAAAATGATTTACCAAGTCAGTGGCCTCTACATGGTAGATGAAGACCCGACATGAAACCCTTCTCCCTATTGCCTTCTCATAGGCCCCTGGCATCCAACAATGAAAATCAGTAGAAAAATGAGGATCAACCTAAATAACCCAGCCTATACTGCTAGCCATATCACAAGAATAATAATATTAACCCAGCTTAAAATGCACAAGATAAACCTATCCTACCTGGACGTTGGTGAAAATCTCTAAAGTGTGCATACAGTGGACCTAAAGCTCCAACATAGTCGATGTCCCCACCGAAACTATGCAAATGATAAGTATCGATGTCAAAATATGAATAAAGGACCCATATTGTACCAGAAACTATAGTTGAGAAGCAGGGAATGCTACTTAGAAATACAACTAAACTATCGGCTCATAACCCTCAGCTCGGGGAACTCAGGGTCCAAAAAATGAGCTCAAGGAGAGACTGGGAATGTAAGGACAACAAGATGAAATGAAAGGGTGAAGCCTTATTTAGAGGCCAAGGGCCTCTTGGGTGGTCCTCGTTGAGGTAACCTAGTCGAGGTGATCTCACAGTCTAAAGTATGAACAAGGGGCACAAACAGTCGTTTGAAGTCTAAACTAAGAAGGAATTGTGAACCTCGCTGAGGTGACCTCTCCACGGTGACCTTTCCAAGGCGACCTTGGGGTGTAGTTGTAACTTTTCCAAGGTGGCTTCATAAAGGTGACCTCGCCATGTTGACCTCACTAAGACAACCTTATAATGGCAACCTCGGGCGCTGGCATAAATTATCCAAAGTGGCCTCGCTAAGGTGATCTTGCCAATACGACCTTGTCATGGCAACCTTGTTAAGGAGACCTTGCCAAGACGACCTCATCAAGGAGACCACGGTGCATTGGGGTAGGCTTTGATCTGCAGCAACCCAGGGGAATAATCTGAGGATCTCAAATGAACATCAGGAGTCCCTAATTCTAACAAACCAAAAATGCATTTTGGGTGTAGAAACACATCATAAAGCATTAACCAGTTAGAATTTAGGAATTGCACATAACCCAACTGGAAAGTAAGGATAAAACATCTGTAAACTAATCTAGGAAAAAGGATAAAAAATCTATAAACTAATCTAGGAAAAAGGATAAAACACCTATAAGCTGGAACTCATGAATTGAACCATAACCAATGGGAAATTAAAGATGACACAACTGCAAGATGAAACACATGCATTGAACCATAACCAATTGGAAATTAATGATGTAGCAACTATGCTCAAACAAGTCTTTATAAGGAGCGACATCTATACTCAGCCAAATCTAAATAAGGAATGATAGCTACACTCAGCCAAGTCCTCAACAATGGTGAAAAACTACCAATTCATTGGGAAGCAAAGAAGAAAACTTGCCAATGAAAGAAAAGGAAATGGTGAGCTTGGGGATGGACTTCCCTTCAATTTGATTGAGTTTAGGGACTCAAATAGACGGTTAGACAAAGAAAATAAGAAACATGAAGTTGGGGAAAAATATTTAAAAGTTTTAAGGACATATTTTATACATATAAGATATTGCCGAGTCCTTTCTCATGATGCCGTATGGGCTAGACCTAAGAAGGAAGTTAGGTTAGGCTGAATTTTCTACAAAACAACCCGACTTCTTTGGCCCAAAAGCTCTACAACACAACCAAACCTAAAGTGAACCATGACATAGACTTAAGGTCCAACTAGACCAAAGTTGATATTTCAGAGCTAATGAAAGTGTCAAAATTATACTCCAAGTGTATTTACTACTATTTTACTATCGAGTTCCATAATTTTAAAACTGAAACTTCAAAATAGGGAAATTGGGATAATGGGAAAATGATTCACTGTTGCACCAAGCTATCAATCCCAAAAAGTCATAAATGACTTGGGGAAACTTCCAAATGACTCTAAGTACAAGAAAACACAAGCAAAAAGAAAATGACTGAGCGGGTTATTAGACTGTGTTCTGGATGAGGTATGGGCATTATGAGTCTCTACTAATGTTATTTTGTAATGACCCTTCAGGTCATTTATGATGAATATGCAGTGTCTTGCATCCTAGGGCATTTCGGTAGTTGCCCAAAGTCATTTATGACTTGCTGGGACTAATAGTTCGGATCCCTGGCGACTCGGTTGAGAATCACCTCAAATTCTATGTTTTAGAGCCTTGAATTTAGTACTCGTTGACTAAAGTCAACTTTCCTTCAAGATAAGCTCGGAATTAAATTTTGACAGTTCTGTTAGCTTCGGAAGGCCAAACAAAGTCAAGTTCGACTATGAGTTTGTGATTTTCGGACTTTGATTGCATTTTATATGCATTTGTGGAAATTAGTTAAGTTAAGGCCTAAACGAGGAGCTTGGGGGATATTTTGATGTTCGGAGTGCCGAAATGGAATTCGGACACTTCCATCAGCTCCGGAATGATGAAATTAGGCTATGTGAGGTGTTGGTGAAATTTTCGGACTTAACGTGGTGATTTCGAGGTGTCGTTAAAGAAATAGCCCTTTTGGTTTCG
>JBDJHY010792480.1:0-15310 GCA_039654485.1 Withania somnifera | reverse complement strand
AAAGCATGACGCAAAGATTATCAATATCATCAAATACTTTAGCCATGTTTTCTTGGTCCTTCTTCTTGTTCTTCTTTGGGACCTGACAATCTTCTGCCTTGTGGCTAGCCTTGCCATAATTATAGCAGTTTCCCTTTAATTGTTTTTTTTTATTCTTATACTGCTTATTTCTTTCGCTTATTTCCTTTTGGAGGAGCCTCTTCAAAAAGATTTACACAAGATATTACAATATTTTCTATAGATCTCTTTTATGCAACCTTGTTTTCCTCTTCTATTCTCAACCTGTAATGACCCTTAAGGTCATTTTTGCATTTTTACATTTTCTTGCATCTTAGATATTTTCTATATTATCCCTATGTCATTTGATACTTATCAAAATTGATGGTTTAGTTCCAAGGTTGTTTGATTCAGTCGTTATGTATGTTTCCCTGTTATAGAGCCTTAACTATTGAAATAGTCGACTTCAACCAATATTTTGTGAAAACAAACTCAAAATTATATTACAACAGTTTTGTTATGAAACATGGATTTTGGTCTAAATAGACTCTTGGTTTGGGTCCGAATACCTTTGTTTTAGTTTTATCTTATTTTGTATATCGTATATGCTTTGTAGTTCATAAGTGTAGCTTGGGTGGTATTTTTGTGATCGGAGCCTCAGATTAAAATTCTAATTTGGGCTTCGGGCCAAATATGCTCATTTAGGGTACTCAGTTTGAAAGTTGGTTATTTTGACATAAATTTGACTTTGGTCAACATTTTTCTAAAACAACCTCAGATTAAAATTTTATCTATGTCGTTGAGTTCGGAATATTATTTTTATATAGGTAGCATAATTGGTTTCTGTTCACATTTTCAATTGTATTTCAAACATCATTTTAAAATTGGTTTTGTGGCTGATTTTCAGTTGTTATAGATGCTGCTGGTGCAACCTTATTTTTCCCTCTGGGTACGGGGGACCTGGCTGAATTTGCAATGAACTCAACTCGATTGGCCTCTACATTTATTGTTGATCTACCTCGTTCGCATAGGGAAAGCTTGGGCTGGTTGGTCTATGTTCTTCTGTGTCTATGAGGAAAGCTCGCATTTTTGGTGCTCGAACTTGGTCAAAGGTCTGAATTCACAGTCAACAGTACACATTCACACAGGCCAGTCACCCGGTGATATTTAAACCCCAAAACCCAAATTTCATTTATTTTTCATTATCCTTTCACTTCTAAAGCTATGAAATAACCGTTTTCGATCCTTTGGGTTTTACATGCGATAGTCGGTGATGTTGGAATTGGTATTTCATAGATTATTCATTAATTATTAGTAAGTTTCTATTCTAATTTCACAAAATTTTCATCAAATAATTTCCAACTCTCAAAGTTGATTCTTTACTTATTGTATTAATTTTAGATCGCCTTAACTCAAAATTTTAGGTATGAGTTCCTTACAATGTAGAAAATATTTTGGTATCTTTTGTTTCGAATTTTGGATTCGCAGGACTGTTGTCCCATTTTGACCCATATTTTGGCCCCAATTATAATCATCGCTTTATGAGTATCATTTAACTTGTATTAATATGTATATTATTATTTTGCTAGTTTTGTAATTATTCAAATTTATTTGTGTATTTTTGGAGTTGTTGGAGCATTCTAGACCTATTCTACTCTGTATTTATGAGCTTATTTTCAAGTAGGGTACGACTTACCGATATTAGAATTTTCTTATATGAGAAATAAGTCATAGTAATTATCCATTCTTGGGTTGGTCTTTATATGTTTGGTACCCATAACCCTATCCACTTTCTTAGTTCACTTCTTAGTTACCAATTACTGTTGCATTTGCGATTATATTTACCTGTGACACTGAGTGGTATTTTTTGATTCTAAAATATAGATTGTGGTATTATTGAGAATGTCTATGAGTCTCTAAAATCAACTAGATGGTTCTATAAACTGTAGTATCTGCACCGATAGAGCTAACATGACTTGTTTGTGATATTATTGTGTTTGAGCCTTTCATCATCACAAAACTGATTTTATGCATTGATTTCTACCATTTTATGTCAAAGAGCACAACATCACTGATTTTGAAACCTTACATGGCCTTGTGGTCCTATTTTTAGTATTAGGATATTAAAATGAGTATTTACAAGTTTTTTTACTAGTTTGGATGATAAAATGTCTAAGTAAAGAGTTAATTGCCATTTCGAGTTATTACTATACTTTTTTGTGGCCATGATCTAGATGTGGATTTTACTTTGAATCTTAGCCCCAGTTACGGCTGGGAAAAATCATTGATACTTGATTTTGATATAGACTCGATAAATATTAGAGTACAAATTATATTTATTCGAGTTAGTTTATTTTATGAGTTAGGTTGTAAGTAATTGCAGCCTCAATAGAACTTGCCGATATAGTCTTACAATCGATCGGCTGAGGGGTATATGGGGGAGTAGAGTTATATGGGTTTTAGCCTTCCATAGGTCCTACTTTTCGTCTTTCGGGATTGGGGTAGGAGCTTGCAAATTTGATTCACTATCATTCCATCATTATGCATATTATATTCTTGAGTGTTGTTTGCAGTTTGTACTCTTTGGTAGTATGGGATAACGAAGGGTTTGGATTCGTCCTTTCTATTATCTCTTAGTCGTATGGGAGGTCGTTGGGATTAGTTCTTTACTTATTCTGTATTAGTACACTATTATTGGTTGGATAGATCCTGTGGCTCCTTTTCATGCCTTTTTATTGATGTTCTTATTATAGTTAACCTTTTTTCCTTTTCTCGTTATTTAAGGTTACCTGTATGCCTCAATTTCTGTTATTTGCTTGTGTATCTTATTAACTGAGCATGAATTCAGGTATGTTCTTTCTTCTGTTTCCTGTATCCTCCTTATTATTATCTAGTTTTCTAGGATATTTACTTATCCTTATCCTTTTATCTAGTTTCCCCTGTTTGCTCTACTTTTTTTATCTTTTTGACTTGTCTCTCCTTATCTGTATTACTATTTTTATTTATCATATGGGCCTAGTTGCCTGCTGATGCCTACTCGCTACCTATTTTCTTTAGTACTTATACTACACTTTTGTATTTTTTTATACAGACCCAAGTATGAGGGACACTACTATCCTGAATATTATGCTAACATTCTGATCTGAGATAGATGATGGCTTCTTGCGCACGAAGCTTGAATTTTTCTTTATTTATCACTTATGTTGTCCTTTTATACTTTCGAGACAAGTATTGTATTTTTTTTAGTCTTATACTCTTATACTCATGTATTAGATATCATGTTTTGGTGTTGCTATTTCATTGACTTAGACTTCCGTTTATCCCTATCCCTTATGTTATGTCTTATCTTCCACTTTTAATTCTTTGTTTATACCTTGCAGTCATATTGGGTGGTTCTCCTATGGTGGTATGTAGGTGCCTCGTGAATTGTAGAATTATATTGTGACAAAGTGTTATCAGAGCCCTAGGTTCATTGGCATCCTCATTACATTATCCAGTGTCTAACAGAGTCCTACGGATCGGGTACAATGACATTTATATCCTATCTTTGGGAGGCTATAGTGACATCTTTAGGAAGTTTTTCTCTTTTTATTCTATTTCAAGTATTGTATCCTAGTTCTTCTCTTGAAATCTCATTTTTCCTTGTTCACTCTTTTGTATATGGCGCGTGCGCGATCTTCAAAAATAGTAGGAGATGATTCACCTACTACGCCATTAGCTAGAGTATGTGGTATAAGTCAAGGTTAAGGATGTGCTAGAGTTGTAGTACCAGATAGAGTTGTAGATATCGAGCTTGAGCCTATACAGAGTTAGCAAGCATTGAAGGTGCATGTATTAGTTTCATTTTATCCTATGCATTTGTAAGTTCCATCCTTGAGTCCAGATATAAGGGGATTCATGTTACAGTTGTTAGGTATCGAGTCAGGCGACAGATATGGCACAAACTTCATCTCTGTGTTTTTTTAGTCCAATAGTACCTCCGGCACTGTGTACTTATTGTTTTGGAGTGCCACTGGAATCGAGCTCTTATGGTTTAGGTGTACCATCAACAATTTTAATGTTCCTATTTTAGGTGTCCAGCATAGGTCTATCCCTTATCAACACCATTGATGCCTACTCCATCTATGGTTCCATATATGCCTTTGTATTTGTCTATGTCTGGCTCTGTCAGAAGGCATTGGGTTAATTTTTAAGACTGAGTCCTCCAAGATTCATTGGTAAACCAAGAGTATCCAAGGGATTTTATTGATCTATGTCAGGAGAGGTAACATAATCTCAGCTTGTTAGAGACTCATGACATTGATTTTATGGTGTATCAAATGGGTGGCCTCGCCAAGAATTAGTAGAGGCATTATTCTTCGACCAGGTCAGCTAATCCGACCCCTATATCTTAGAGAACCTTTCGTGATACATTCTTGGAAAGGTATATTTCTCGTACTGAGAAAGATCTTAGGAGAGAGGAGTTTCTTAGACTTCAGTAGGTTCTTTATCCGTTTCTTAGTATGAGTAGAGTTTTATAGATTGTCAACTTATGGTGCCAGATATATATATCTATTGAGGTGAAGAGGATTCAATGTTTTATTTCTAGGTTGGATACTAAGATTTGTAAAATTACCAAGGTATTAGTTGCTACCAAATCATCCTTTCAAGATATTCTTAAGCATGCCCTTAAAATAGAAGGCCTTGGTTGTGGTGAGAGAGGTATAGGGGATAAGAGGTCATATCACTTGGCTAATTTAATGGTTCGAGGAATGTTGGTAGAGTTTCTTGTCTTGGGATAGGACTCCATCTCAGTACAATCATTAGGGAGAGTCTAGTCATCCCGTCCAAGCTTTTTTTTAGACTTTTAGTAGCAGCTCTTAGGGTTTCAAGGGTTATTCTTTGGGTCAGCAGTCGAGGGGTGTGAACTCAAGTTCTCAGGTTGTGGTAGGCATTCTGGTATATCTTATGGCCCTTTCTATATGTATTGGTGCCATGGATCATATAACTAAGGATTGTAGTGTGGTACTATCAAATTTTAGCTCAACTACTTGTTGTTCTAGTTTCTATTCCTGTGCAGCCAGTCAGGAGAATTCAACTTTAGGCTAGGGGATGTGGTGATCCTCATTGTGGTAAGGACGGAGGTCATGATGGTGGTTTTGGCGGTGGTCTCTATTATTTTTATGTAGTCGCAGGTAGTCCCAATGTAGAGGCCTCCAATTCTATTGTTATAGGTACTATATCTGTGTGTTATCATCCCACTTCGGCTTTATTTAATCTAGACTCTAGTTTCTCCTATGTTTCTTCTTATAATGTATCATGTTTTAGTATTGCTAGTGAGCCTTTATTTGTCTGCTCCCTAGTAGGGGATTCTTTAGTAGTAAATTGTGTCTTGAGATCATAGTCTATGATTTTTAGGGATCTTATGACTCGAATTGATTTGATATTATTGGATATCATTGATTTTGATGTTATGTTATGCATGGAAGGGTTATCCCCTCGTAGAGCAGTCATGGATTGTTATGCCAAGACTGTGACTTAGCTATGCCTGGTGTATCTCAATCATGTGGTAGGGTTCAGTTAGTTGTATACCGATAGGGATTATATCTTGCATTTAGGCTAGTCTCTTAGTGTCTCGTGGTTGTTTGGCTTATCGTACTTATGCTAGAAATGTGAGTGTTGATGCTTTATCTCCTAAGTCGGTACCTATTTTTAGTGAGTTTGGTAATGTGTTTTCGACCGACCTCTCTGACTTGTCACTTTTGTGAGACATTGTTATTGGTATTGAGTTAGAGCCAGTCACTAGGTCCATTTTTATTTCTCCCTATCGTATGGCACCTACTGTGTTGAGAGATCTTTTGACTCAGCTTTACAATCTTTTATATAAGGGTTTTATTTGTCCTAGTGTTTTACCTCGCGGTGCTCTTATTCTATTTGTGAAAAAGAAATATTGTTCTATGCACATATATATTGATTATAGGCAGCTTAATGGTGTTGCTGTGAAGTACAAGTATCCTATGCCCCGGATTGATGATTATTTGATCAACTTCAGGGTTTTCCCATAGTTTCTAAGATTGATTTGAGATCAAGTTACCATTAGTTGAGGATCCGGACTGAGGATATCCCAAAGATAGCATTTATAACACGATATGACCATTATGAGTTCCTATTAATGTCTTTTTGGTAGGCTAATGTCCCCGTAACTTTTATGGATTTAATGAACCGTGTGCTCAAACCCTACTTTAATTTCTTTTTTAGCATGTTCATCAATGATATTTTGGTGTACTCAACGAGTAAAGAGGATCATGAGCGACATCTACAAATTATTCTTTAGACTTTGAGAGATCATCAGCTTTATGACAAGTTCTCAAAGTTCAAGGTTTGGATTGAGTTAGTTGCATTTCTTAGACATGTGGTCTCCAAGGAGGATCATAGAGTGAATTAGACTAAAGTTGCATCTGTTCGTGACTGCCAAGACCAATTACTCCTACCGAGGTTCATATATATATATTGGGTTTGTCAAGTACTATCGCTAATTTGTTAAGAGGTTCATGAGAGTAAATACCTCACTCATGAGTTGGAGTTAGAGGCGTTAGTATTCGCGCTCAAGATTTGGCTCCACTATATTTATTGAGTTCATTGCGAGATAATCATCGATCATTGAAGACTATTATCTTTATAGAGTTCATTGTGAGATATTGATTATTCATCATCGTCTTCAACACATTATAAGTTAAAGAGAGGTTAATGCTTTCCAATAAATACGGATTGAGTTGCTGAAGGACTATGATATTTCTATTTTGTATCTTCCGGGCAAGGCAAACATTGTAGCAAAAAACTTGAGTCATAATTCGATGAGTATGGGTAATTTGGATGCTTTGTTCATTTTTAAGAGGCCGATATCCTTGTACATCCAGTCTTTGGCTAATCGATTGTTCAGACTTGCTATTATTGAGGCTTCTTTTTCATTAGTTAATTAGATACAATAGTGTTAGATCGAGGACTCAAACTTTGTTGAATTCGTGATTAGTTGTTGTCGGGTGATCCTTACAGAGAAACATGATATTCAAATGGTATTATGAGGTTTGAGGGCCAAATTTTTGTTCCACGGGTTGATGATTTGATTTATTAGACCCTCTGTGAGTCCCATACTTGTCGTTATTCCATCTATCTAGGTAAAGCTAAGGTTTATTGTATTTGAGGCAGATTTACTGGTGGAGCAGTATGAATAGAGATATTGTTGAGTTCATTTCTCGATTCTTGGAATGTCAGTAGGTAAAATTTTAAGCACCAAAGACCAGTTAGTTTGATGCAGCGACTCCCCATTCCCGAGTGGACTTCATACTGCATATAACATGGAGAATTTAGCCTTTATTTATCTCTAGAAGGTGGTTAGACTTCATGGTAGTCCATTTTTAATTAATTTTTATCACAACACTCTATTTACATCTCAATTTTGGAAAGCCATTTAGTGTGGTATGGGTATCGAGGTTCATCTCTGTATAATATTTCATCCACAAATAGATGGTCATCCTGAGAGAACCATTTAGGTTCTGGAAGATATGTTGCGGGCTTGTGTCCTCAATTTTGGTAGATCTAGGGATTAGTATTTGTCATTGGTGTAGTTTTCCTATAACAACAGCTACCACTCCAGTATCCATATAGCTCATTTTGAGGCTTTGTATGGAAGAAAACCATGTTTATCGGTTAATTCAAATGGATTTAAGTCCAGATCTACTTTGGGATGCTTTAGACAAGGTTTCATCAATTCAAGGTAGACTTTAGACAGCCCAAAGTGGACAAAAGAGTTATTCAGTCTGCTATCATCGTGCCTTGGAGTTTAGTGTTTGTGAACGAGTTTTCTTGTGAGTATCTCCCATGAAGGGCGTGATGAGTTTTAGAAAGAGGGGAAAGGTCAATCCTCAGTATATTAGACCTTTTGAGATTCTTGATCGGATTTCTAGTGTTGATTATAAGTTAGCTTTGCCTCCTATGTATATAAGTTAGCTTTGCCTCCTATGTATTCATCTTTGCATCCAGTGTTTATGTTAAGGTTATATATCTTAGATGAGTCTCATATGCTTTATTATGATTATGTTCTGGTTGATGAGGGATTATCAGGTTCTGACGAGACTGTTCTGGTTTTGGATAGAGGTGAGGAAGTTGAGGTCTAGGGAGATTTCTATGGTTAAGGTTTTGTAGAGGGATCTTCCTATGAGGGAGGCTACTTAGGAAATCACTAGTGAGTTGATGTGTCAGTATCCACATTTGTTTGAGCCTTTAAGTATTTCCTTAAATATGATATTCGGGGATGAAAGTCCTTTTAGTAATGGATGTTGTAATGAATCTTACAGTCATTTTTATGTTTTCTCGTATTCTTGCATCTTAGAGCTTTCCTGTTGTAGTTCTAACCCATTTATGACTTATCAGGGTTGGTGGTTCACTTCTCAGGTCGTTCATTTGGTCGTTATAGCTATTTTCCTATTTTAGAGACTTAACTATTGAAATCATCAACTTCGGTAAAAAATTTGTAAAAACAAACTTGGAATTTAATTTTGATAGTTCTGTTTGCTTAAGAACATGGATTTTTGTCTAAATGGACTCTTGGTTATAATTTGGAGACCATGGATTTAGTTTTACCTTATTTTCCATATTTGATGTTTTTTTAGTTTATAATTGTAGGTTGGGTGGTGGTTTTTTTATCGGAGCCTTGGATTTAAAATTTGACTACGCCATTAATGCCAAAATATTGAGTTTAGGTTAGCTGAGTTGTTCGTTCGGGCTTCGGGACAACCAGGTTCATTAGAGTACTCGATTGGAAAGTTGATTATTTTTGCATAGAGTTGACTTTGGTCAATATTTTACTGAAACAACCTCATATCATAATTTTATCTATGTCGTTGTGTTAAAAAATATTGTCTTTATATAGGTAGCATATTTGGTTTGTGTTCATCGATTTCCAAGTGCATTTCAAACATTATTTTAAATTTGGTTTTTGGATGATTTTTAATTGTTGCAATTGCTGCTGGTGCAACCTCATTTTGTCCTTCGCGCACGCTGGACCTGGTTGCGTTCTGGGTGAACCTAGATGGGTTGGCCTCTACTTTTGCCCGGTCTACTGTGTTCATGGAAGGGAGGTTTGGACCGGCTGGACTATTTTCTTCCATGCATACATGGAAGTCCACCACGTTCACAGTGCTCAGGCTTGGTCATAGGTCCGCGTTTACATAGGACGGTCACCTGATGATATTTAAACCCCAAAACCCAAATTCATGCATTCTTCATTATCCTTTCACTTCCTAAGGTCTAGAGTCACCATCTTCAATCCTGAAGGTTTTGCATGCTATATTGGGTGATGGTGGGATCAATATTTCTTCAATTATACTTTGATTATTGTTGAATTTCCACTCTAATTTAACTAAATTTCATCCAAATTCTCTAATTTCGTTCTTCACTTTATTTTTCTGATTTTAGATCATTTCCTGTCCATTTTAGCTCAAATTTTAGGTATGAGTTTCTTACGATATGAGAAATATTTTGATACCTTTTGTTCGGAGTTTAGGATTCACAAGTCGTAGTTCTATTTTGACCTCGGCTATAATCATAGCTTTATCAGTGTCATTTTACTCATATTAAAATGTAGATTATTATTTTGATAGTTTCTTGATCGTACGGATTTGTTCATGAATTTTTGGAGCTATTGGAGTTGTGCACGCCTATTTTACTCATTATTTGTGAGCTTATCTTTGTACATTAGGTAGGCTATGGCTACCGACCTTAGATTTGGCTTATATGGGAATTAATCATATTAATTAGCCATCCTTGGGTTAAGATTTCTAGGTTTGGTACCCATGACTCTGTCCACTTCTTGGTTACGTATTAGTGTTGCAATTGCATTGTAGTTATCCTATTATCCTGAGTGGTCTTGATTGACTTTGGAAAATAGATAGTGGAATTATCGGGAATGTCTGTGAGTTCCGAACATCGACTAGCTAGTTCTAGATGTTGTAGTATCTACGTTGTATAGGGACGGTAAGAATTAATTGCAACATTATTGTGTTTGAGCATATGATCATCATAAAACTGGTTTTTATGCATTGGTTTCTATTGCTTTATGCCCAAGAGTCGAATGTCACTGATTTGGAAAACTTTCATGGCCTTCTAGGCCCGTTTTCAGTATCATAAGATTAAAATGAATATTTATAAGTGTTTTTTACCAGTTTGGATGATATAAAGGCTAAGTAAAGATCTAATCACCATTTTGAGTTGTAACTAGACTTAGTCGCAGCCATGATCTAGATATTGGACTTCATTTTTTATTTTATCCCTGATTGTGGCTGGTCACGGTCGTTGATACTTGATTATGATATAGACTCAATAAAGGTCCAAGTACAGTTTATGTTTTTTCAAGTTTAGTTTATTATATGAGTTGGGTCGTATGCGGTTATGACCTTGCTGATTTGGGCTTATAGGCAATCAGAGGAGGGGTATACGGGGGAATAAGGTATATAAATTGGGATTTCTTTAATATACACTTTATTATCATCTTATTCTATCATCGTGTATATTATATTCTTGAGTGTTATTGCTTTTTGTAATCTCCGACAGTATGGGATGCCAGAGGGTTTGCATCCATCCTTGTTTGTATCTCTTGGTCGTATAGGAGGCCGTTAGGATTATTTATTTACGTATTCTGTTTTAGCTCACTATTATTGGTTGGATAGATCCTGTTGCTCCCTTTCTTGCCCCTTTTTTGATATACTTGTTGTAGTTAGTCTTTCTTCCTATTCCCTTTATTTGATGTTACTGGTAAATCCACCATACACTGGTTCAATTCCTGTCGTTCGCCCATAATTCAATTTTTTTAATAAATGATTGGCTAACCACCATTTTTGTTATTTATTTGTATATCTTACTAACTAAAAATGGATTCAATTATGTTCTTTCTTTTGTTTGCCTGTATCCTTTTTATTTTATCTGGTTATCTAGGATATTATGTCTTTATCCTGTTAGTTAGTTTCCCCTATTCACTCTATTTAGTTGATCTTTGTGACTTGTCTATCTTTATCTTTATTTACTTCTTTTATTTACTATATGAGCCTATTCGAACGATGATGCCTACTTGTACCTATTGTTTTGGTACTCATACTACACTTCTACATCTTTTGGTGCAGACCTAAGTACAAGTGGTAACCGCTGAAACTCGGATATCATGCTGACATTTTAATCTGAGGTAGATGATCATGGCTTCTGGTGTCCATATCTTGCATTTATCTTTCTTATCGCTTATTTTGTTATTTTATAATTTCTGGATGTACATTGTATTTTTTCATACTTGTACTCTTATTAGTGGCTCATGAAACGAGTCTCAGGTTTTGGAGTTGCTGATTCATTTACTTAGACTTCCTCTTAACCTTTTCCCTTATGTTATGTCTTATCTTGCGATTTTAGTTCTTTGTTTATACCTCCCATTCTTGTTGGGTGGTTCTCCTATGATAGCATGTAGGTTCCTTTATGACTTAAGAAATCGAGTCGTGACATAGCTAGACAATCAAGTCTTCAAGAATAATTTATTTCCTCCTGTTCTTCAAAGTAGTTCTTAAAGTCTTCCCATGAAGTGGGTAATTTCTCAATGAAAGTTGCTACTTAAAATTCTTCATTTATGACCATTCCTTCATTAAGGTTAAAGTTAGCATACTATTCCATAATCATACTGATGGACATATTGAAACCTCTTATACTATTTATAAGGAGGTCATGCACTATGACTTGTAGTTCTTAAACTTGGGACATAACAGTGTTTTTGTCAATCATTTTGAATTCCAAAAATTTATAGCAATAAAATTCTTTAATACAACATCTTTGGTTTTGTAATTGTTCTTAAGAACATTCCACATGTAATGACCCTCAGGACTATTTTTGTGGTTCCCCCGATTTCTCTGTGTTAGAGCTTTCTTGAAACTGCCCAAAGTCATTTAGGACTTGCTAGAATTGGTAGGATAGCTCGCTGATAGTTTTATAGTATAAATTTCTATAATTATTTGTACTTCGAGACTTACTCATCATATACGATCACATATCACCGTTTGGGTGGTTCCTTGAGTCTGAAATATCAATTACATAAATATTTTGTATATGGATTGTCAAAAACGGACTCCGTCTCCATTTTGTGTGATTTTTGAACTATTCAGAAAACCTATCAAAAAAAGTCCACAGAGAGCGATAAATCGTTGGTCGGCATATTGGCTATTTGATCGATGAGTCGGCCAGGGATGATAAATAAGCCAGTTGGTAGGTGGCCTATATATATTCTTCTCAATGTTCTTACATTTTCTTTCTAAATCTCTTAACTTTTTTGATCTCTCAAAGAAAAAATAATGTAATTAAAGGTGTATATTCAAGTTTTAATCCATATAAACTCTTTATGGTAGTTCTACGATCATTTTTACAGGTAATTTTTTGATTTCTCTTAGTTATAAAGTTTTCTATGGTACAGAAACTTTCCAGGGCTTATTTCTGCATTACCTTATCCATCGTATTGAGCCATATTTTGGTCATACAACCTATGAGTTGTGCTCTATTTGTTGGTATAAATATTTTATTTTTTTGAGCTATAAGTGTTTACAGGCCCCTTTTTATTTTAGTTTTCAACCCTTCTATTTATACATTAACATGGGTCTTCTTTTACTGTTCTTGACACATGGATTATGTTTTTTCTTGCTTCATATGATTTCGAGCTTCATACGTGATTCTTTGGATATCTGGCATACTTCTCGACGTTATTGTCGGGGTCTAGATAGCCTACGACTTTCTTTATTTAGTTTGGGTATTAGTGTGGTATATGTATGGTATGGTGCCAACTCGAGGCTGTTATTACTTATTGGAGCCCTACAATGTTTCTTTTTCCGACCTACTAGGTGCCTTGTGACTTGGTTACTTACCCTGGGGATATGTTTCCCTACCCGTGTGTTCGATGTCGACTTTAGAACATAGTAAGGTTGGGGAGGAGTATAACCTTTGGTGTGTTTTTCACCTGAATGTGGAACGTAGTTAAGGTTGGTGAATGGATTACGCTAGTGGTTAGAGCTTAATATCTATCCCCTAGTTCATATTGGTGGATTTAGAGTTGATCTAGGCATGTTGATTATTCTATGTTCTATATAGGATGTTGCATGTGATGAGTATGTGTGTGGTTACTAGATAAAGATAGCCGGTCATGGTTTTTCCAGATAGCTAATGACCCTATGTGATAATGTTGTACCTTAGCTTGATGTGAGCTTGGGAATGAATTGTTTTGTCTTAGGCAGTATTGAATTCATGTTCTCCTCTTTATGGGTGTGTACTTAGTCCTTAATGGGTGTCATTTGGGAAGTTATGCATCTTTGGCGTGATTACTCATGGTTCGGGACCGTAATTGGGATAGGAGAAGTTGTACCTTGTGACTAGAGCTTGACAACCATTTTATGGATTCTAGTTGATGACCTTGGACCAGTTTAGTCTATTGATTGGTTCTGTGTTGCGAGCATGCGTTGATATTTTTAAAAGGTAACATGGATTTGACAGTGTAATAATCAGAAACTATTTTCCTAATATTTACATTATATGTATCCATGACTGTGATGCAGTATGGACTTATTTTCTCACACCACATGATGTATTTTATAACTATCACTCTGAGTTCTAGGTATTGCCTACATAATAGCAATTGGATTACCACTGTGGTTTTGATTCACCTGTTTGAACGGACTTGATTTTTCCTATTGAGATATGATATACGGGATAAGTTTGGGCTTTAGCATATCTGCCTTGATGACTATGCCACTAGTTGGTCTTTTTACGATATTTCATATGTACGTGGGCGAGACACTTCCCTGAGGATCCGACACACTGATACAAGGATTTTTTATGCGAGTTTGAATCCCTCCACAGACCCTCCGACTTGGGATGCTATGCCTGGGGTATATTGCATGTTCGGGGAAGGGTATGATAGAGTGGTAGGGGTAAAAGTATGAGGAAGCTTCCATAGGTCCCTCTACTGCAAGATTTTAACCGAGGAGGGTGCGTACGGGCACTATTTACTTTTCAGAAACCCTTTGCATTTCATCCTTATGCATAGCTTTGTACTTTTCAGGACTTACAGGGAGAGTACCTGTTGGGTTACTTGGTTGTATGGTTGTACCTATTGGTAGTATAGGATGCTGACGAGGTTTGTTTGCTAGTAAACTTTGTTTGTTCCTTTCTGTCTCTTGTAGGTTCCATTCGTGCACTTGTTGTATTTTCTATTAGTTTTGCTTGTTATTGGTTTTGTATTCTTTTATATGTCCTTGCTTGTGTTGGTTACCTTGGAGCTCCAAGTACATGTCGTGTTTGGTCATGATTTAGTTACGGCCCAGGTTCTATGTGTTAAACCTAATAGTTGGCTTTTTCTTCATACTTGTTAGATGATGCTGCATACATTGATAGCTTATTCTTCACCTCACATACCAGCTATTACTGCAGTTATCCCTTTTATGTTTTTCATTTTGTGTAATTACTCTATTTTTTTATAATCACTTTTTACCTTGCTTATGCTTACTTTTGCCAGATCGGCCTATGATGCCTACTGGGTACCCATTTTCTTGGTACTCACGCTATACTTCTGCATCTTTTTATGATGTAAATGCTGACATGAGTCAGCAGAGCAGAGGCGATCAACGATCATGCGGTCTAGTTTGGTGTTGTTTCAAGAGATGCGATTACCAGTCAGCGTTCATGCTGGACAGTATTACTTCTGTATTCGCAGTTGTTTTAGTTGGACTCTGGATAGCTATTTTGTAGTTTTTGACCCTTTGTGGGTTGTATTGTGTACTATTCGTTATATAGATTCTAGGCAGCCATGAAACCACGTTCTGGTATCTACTTTCGATTATGTATTTTCTATTTCTCTTTCTTCGCCCTCTAATTTCCTCCTTCTCTTTTCTCTTTATAGTTGATACTGGCCCATCACTACCTATTCTAGGTCGGGGTTAGGCATGTCAATAGGTGGGATGTAGATGCCATCTGTCACGACCTGATTTTGCGGATCATGATGGCAACTACTATACCACCAGTAGGAGAACCAAATCCCCTAGTCTGTAGCCGAAGTGGACGACTACTACATATAATGTGAAAGAAAATCAAAAGTCATATAACAGACAGTAAAGTTTGCAAAATTAAATAAGAAAGGATAACTACCAAAAATCCGGTATCAGTGTCAAGTGAACTACTAAGTAGGATCGTAAAACTGAAGGAAATACAGTATCTAGAACGTCTCCGAAATACAATGGAGATAAATAAAATATAAATCTGAAAAGAA
>JBDJHY010792369.1:0-15311 GCA_039654485.1 Withania somnifera | reverse complement strand
TCATAACGCCCTTCATGGTAAAACTCTAAGGAAAACCAAGTTACTAATGCTAAACTCAAGAGGCTGAAGTCTATGATTTTCATAAGGCTTCGACATATCCTAAGCTTCTCACAACCGATCCTATATAAGTTTAACCCGATCTGTAGTATCACATAGCCAATCCCAATTCTAGAGTCGAAACTCTCCATCACTAAACCTACCAATTGGCGATCTACAATTCCTACCATACAAGGACTCAAACAGGTCCATCTGGATACTAGAGTGGTAGCTTTTATTATATGGGAACTCTAAAATGCCAAGTACCTATCTGAACTACCTCAAAAATTAAAAAAAAGGGCATAAAACATATCCTGAAATACCTGAATTGTCCTCTCGGACTGCACACTTATTTGTGGATGAAAAGTTGTACTTAAATCAACCTCCATATCCAACTCTTGTTGAATTGACCTCAAAAATTATGACGTAAACTGTGTGCCTTAGTTGATATGATTGACACTGATACTCCATGAAATCTAACCACCTCACGGATATACAACTCAACTAACTCTCTTCACCCCAAGTCAAACAAGTCGGTAGGAAGTGAAATCTTGGTCAACTGATCCATGATGACCCATATGCAATCAAACCCATTAGAAGTACGGGAAAGTCCTATCACAAAGTCAATAGTACTTCACTCCCATTTCTACTAAGGGATAGGAAGCCTCTACACTCACCGCTCAACCTCTGGTGTTTGAATTTTACTTGTTGACAATTCAAACACCGAGACACAAAGGACACAATAGACCTCTTCATACCTCTCCACCAGTAATTTTGCCTCAAATCAAAATAAATCCTCGAAATACCTGGATGGATGGAGTACCTAGAGTAGTGGGCCTCACATAGTAAAGTTTGAATCAGATCACCCACCCTCAAATTAGTAAGGTGACCATGAACCCATAATACACAATAAGTTTCTATGCTATTCAAATTAAAACCACCCGATAGGACCCTCTCCTTCAACTAAACTAGACGTGGGTCCTTATATTGGTGCTATCGAATCTAGTCAATCAAAGATAATTTGGGCTCCATAAAGGCAATAACTCGCTTTGGCACTAAAAGATCCAACTAACCATCATGCTAGATAAGAACTGCACATCCTGAGCTAGCGGTCTCTTAGAAATAGGTACTGCATCTAGGCTACCCATATTCACCACCTTTCAGCTCAATGCATTGACAACCACATTGGCCTTGCCCGAATGATAGAGAATAGCCAAGTGGTAGTCCTTTAGGAGCTCAATCCACCTCTACTTTCGAAAGTTAAGCTCCTTCTAAATAAGAATGTATTGCAAACTACATCAATCCATAAATACGTTATACTGAACCCTATATTAGTAATGCCTCCAGATCTTAAGTGTACAAACTACCTCTACCAACTCTAAATTATGGAACAATATGTGATTATGTCATGAGTTCATCAAATTCATAACTTGGGGCCATTAATGGAGGATAAGGAATTTCAAAAAATAAATTGAAGAAGTAACTTACCAAATTGCATTGAAATTGAAGGAGCTATACATGGGGGTTTTCCTCAACCATGGATTGACATTTGAAGTGAGTATTTACACATGAACAGAGTAAAAACGTAAAGGGTTTGGGGGATAATGAACTGAGGGTTATGTAGGAATTTTATTAAACTGTGAGGTACCTTATTCATTGAGATTGCATAGAGTATCTTTCCTTTGCATCACCATTGTGTACATAAGCTATGAGATCGCATAGAGTAGCTAGGGGAAACTAAATTGCGATCATGTAATGGTACTTTATGTTCATAAAGTGTAACTGGAGAGCTAAATCATGATCACATGAATAAGTTTCGTGATGGAAAAGAGAAAATCACCTTCACCAGTTGAAGGTTTTGATAGAAGAAACAAAAGGAAAAAATACTCTAAATCACCACTTAAAATGCTTTCAGAGTCAAATTTATGCAAATAAACCATGCATGCACTTGAAACAATATTCGCTACTCAACGGTGCAGTTAAAATTGGATTTTGATGTTTTTCGGGAAATGCTAACCAAGTCAACCCTTAGGCTTAAAATCATAAAATTCCCACCACCACCTCTAAAATATAACAAGTCTGGGAAATGACTAACATTTCCACTAGCCTAAAATTACCATTTCAGAGCTCATGGAAGCATTGAAATTTTGATCTAACACTCCGAACACCAAAATACAACTCAAGCTCTAAATTAGTCTTTAACTTAACTAAAATCCACATATCAGCACAAATTGCAAATAATAACTCTGAAACACAAACTGAAGGTCAATCTTGACATTCTTTTGCATTCTAGAGCTAACGGAACTATGAAAAATTAATTTCGAGCCAATCCTGAAGGAAATTTGACTTTACTCAATAAGTACTTAGTTTTAGGCCCTAACACAAGAAAATTGAGATATTTCCTAACCAAGCCACCAAGGAACCAAACTACCAGTCCCAAAAAGTTATAAATGGATTGGGACATATAATGGAAAGCTATAGAATGAAATTTTTTTTTGTGTTTTTCATAAATGACCATGAGGGTCATTACACCTCATGGTATGTTAGGTGTTTGAGATTGTGGTCCATTAGGTGGTGATAATCATTAGTTTTATACAGTATTTGTAAATAAAAGGTAGAGGCCTCGAATGTGGTGATTAAAAGTATGATTTTTTCTCTACTTAGTTAGCTTCAACTTTATTTGATCTAGGTTGTACGTGCCCTTATATTTCTTTTTTTTCCTTGTTTGGGTTTTCAAGTGATCATTTCTTGTGCCATTTCTGATGCTATCCATGTAAGTGACTCTTTAGTATTTGATTGTGTTTTTAGATCCTTTTTGGTACCTATAGGGGGTTTTAATACCTGGGTTGAGTGTTTATTCTAGATATGTTATATTTTTGTGTGATTTTGTCCATGGGCTTGTTGTACCCTCACCATGAAACTTAGGATTGTTATGCTAAGACCGCTACCTTACTTGTGCTCGGTGTGTTCCCTGATTAGGTAGAAAGTTTACTTTAGTCATGCCCTATATGGGATTATTTCCTATATTAAGGTTATGAGTTTTCTTTTACAAGGGTGTTTGGCCTATCTAGAATATGTTTGTGAGGTTAGTGTCAACCCTTAATTTTGTGTCTATAGTTTTTGATTTTATAGATTTATTCCAAATAGACCTACCTAGACTTCCACTTGCATTATTTATAGACACTGACATTGAGCAAGAGATAAGAACTAGGGGAATATTAATTTCTCCTTATTGTACGGATCTAGCTGAGTTAATAAACCTCAAGGTTTAACTTTAGGATCTTTAGGTAAGGGTTTCATAAGGCCAAGTGTTTTACCATGGGTTGCTCTAGTTATATTTGTTAAGAAGAAAGATGGTTGACTATAGATGTGTATTGACTACTGATATCTAGATAAGGTTAGCCTTAAGAATAAGTATATAATGACTTATATTAATGATATTTTATCAGTTTTAGGGTGCTGTATTTTCTAAAATTAACCTAAGGTCATCATACCACTAGTTGAGAATTTGGGTAAAGGACATCCCTTAGGCAGTCTTCAATACTTATTACGATAACGATGAATTTTTGGTGATGTCTATTGGGTTGTACAATGCCTATAAGAGTTCACATGCATCATAAATAGGTGTTTAGACCATATTTTGATTCACTTGTGATAGTGCTCATCAATAACACATTGGTACACTCTATGTAGGAAGGAGCATAAGAGCATTTGAGGATTGTTCTTTAGTTATTAAAAAACAATGGCTTTTTGACAAGTTCTTAAAGTATGTGTTTTGTGTTGAGTATGTAGCATTCACAAGATACATGGTATCTAAGGATAGGATGATAGTATACCTAGTAAATATTTATGCTCTGTGTGATTAGCCTAGACCGACTACTCCTACTAAGGTTTATAGCTTTATTAGGTTATCAAGGGCTTATCTTCCATTACAATACCTTTGACTAGATTGAATGAGAAGGATGTCCCTTTTTAGGTTTTTGATGACTGTGAGGAAAGCTTCCTTAGGTTTAAGGTCTTACTAGCATTAGCTCCAATATTGACATTGGTGATTAATGGTAGAGCTTCCCGATGTATTTTTGTTCTATTAGTTTTGGGTTTGCTATTGGTTTTTAGGTTATGCAGTAAGGTCTAGTGATAGCTAACATTTGATGAAATTCAAGGATCACGAGGTAAACTACACCACTCATGACTTCGAGTTGGTAGTTAAAGTTGTGTAATGACCATTATGGTCATTTCTGCATTTATATGTTTTCTTACTTTCTAAAGCCTTCTAATAGCTACTGTAGGTTATTTATGAATATTTCATGGTGGTTTGGTTGAGAATTATCTCATTTTCCAGGTTTTAGAGCATAAACATAGGTAATCGACGACTTTAGTCAACATTCCTTGAAGACGAACCTAAAAATATTTTATGACAGATTTTAACTTTAGAACAAGGATTATGGTCTTGGTTGACCTTGTCTTGGGATTAGGAGATTTTGGTGCAATTTTATCTTGTTTGATGTTATAATTATTGGTCAATAGTTAAATGATTATCTTCGATCAACATTCTATTATTAGGGCATCAGATTTGGAATTCGACTACACAATCATTTGTAGAATGTTAAGTTTGAGTTAGGAATATTATCTATTTTCTTCTCGAGGTAGATGGGATTATTCCAAGTTCTTTGTTGGTTTTATGTTTTTCGTCCCAAAGTGTTGACTTGGTCAATATTTTTCCAAAATGACCTATTACAAGAATTTCAACTATGTTATTTAGTCTATAATATCATTTTTGATCAATTAGTACTATTAATTGGCACATATTGAGTTTTGGGTGAGCCGAGCCACTCCCTTTGAAGCCTTGAGCATTGTTGTTTTACTGGTGTATTGCAGCACCAGGTGGTTAATCTTAATGCTTCGCGAGATCTAGCTGTGGTATTACGATTGTGTTAATCACCAATTTCCTCCTTGACATGCTCGCATCCAGTTTATGCCGAGTCATCTACGCATTCATTTGTACGATTGTGAACCTCTAGCATAATAGAGGTGTGAGTCCTACCTCCCTTTTAGCATAATAGAGTTTATTCGCCTGCCACATCAGTGACATGATTGCGTGAGACTAGTGCGATCGTGTTGGCCTATGATTAGCCCTACAAATATCTTTTTCATTATTTTCAGCCTTTTCCCACTGTAATTTTTCTCTAACTCGTATTTTCTTGTGTAAAATAATCTTACAACCTTGGACCATATTCTTGAAAAGAACTCTTTGTCCTATCTCTATTTCAAGTAAGTCATCTTCGTCACTTTCACTATAACCATAGTATTTTTTCTATATTTTCATCCTCATTGAGTTCTTATAAATTCTTTCTTGTTGGTATATAATTTCTCCTTGTTTTGGTTTTTTTTTTTTTGGTATATAATTTCTCCTTGTTGTGGTTTTTTTTTTTGGTATATAATTTCTCCGATCATACTGCTACTTTCCCTTGTTGTGATTTTTGTTTTATTTTAGAGAGGATTCCATCCCATCAATTGGTTGTCTTCACTTGTTGGTGTATAATTTCTCATCATAATTCTTGCAATGTTTTATATTTATGCTCTTATGATCATCTATATTGTCCTGTAAAGAGCCAAATACTTACTCGAATTGTTCATATATTTTGATCATAAGTCCCTGGTGTCACTTGACCCTTTATTGTAAATTTTATTTCTGGGTTCGATTAATGGGTCCCACGGTTCGTTTTGGAACCAGATTTTGGGTTATCGTTCAATTTAGTACAAAATATACCTTTGGATTCTTTTTGACACATAAATCACAATTTTTTTGGTTTCAAACATATTTAGAGCATTTTTTAGGATAAATTAACTAATCTCGTGGTATGGAGTTGAATTTACTAAAACACTATGTAGGCTTCAAACTCTCTTAAGGATTGGCGATACAACTATTAGAACAATTTTACCAGTATCCTTGGCTTAGGTTTCTTAGGTTGGTACCGCGACCTTTGTTTTCTCCTCTTTTACCTAGTTTGTTCTCTTTTTTCTTAGAATTGGGTGTAAAATAACCCCATGGTTTTCCTAGGGACACTTTGGAATTATAGGATGCCAGGTCGGTTTTTGGGTTTTGCCCTTGAGGTTGGGCTTGTTTGTGTCTATAAGTTGTGATAGATTTATACTGAGCATGCTTGGGGAAGCAGGATAGCCGCAATGATCTTTCTTGATTATGTATTAATGCATTGTGCATGTTTGAGATATTTGATTCACTGTTTAATACATCATGGTGAAGAATAACCAGTATCACCATTTTCTAATAATCTATGGCCTTGGAAGCTAACTTTTATATATAAATGGATAAACTAGACTAAAACTGGTTAATAAGGGATATTATGATAATTTATATTAAATCAAGGTCTTTGAGCTTTTTATAGAACTACTTGAGGATCAAGCCCCCAATACATGCATTTTTAACTTATTTTAACCTAGGCTTCACACTCAGCACCCAGTTTAGAACTTGGAGTTCTGACCTGGCTTTGGATGTTGAGTATAGCCTTTTTCTTAACTATATCATACTGATCAAGTTGGCACACTGTTTGTGAGATACTTAGATTTTGATATACAACATTCATTGAGTCTCTATATATTGGTATATTGTTAGGTACCTCCTCTATGGAACCTGGAATTCAATGTTGGACATAGAAAATTAGATGTATACGTTCGAGTAGTGGTATATAGGATAGGGGACTTCCATGGGTGTTGCCTTTTCGGAATATAGAAACCAAAGAAGGAACATAATTAGGAATTACTGCATCAATTTTAAATACCTTTACTACACTTGTTTTCTATATGAACTCTTCATTCTTGTTTGTCAAAAGGGTGAGCACACCATTTTTGTACTTTTCCTTTCTTATGCGAGCTTGGAAGGTTTTTACTTATATTTACTTTACTCAATTATAATAGTTAGCTGTATTTGTTATTTTTTAACAGTCCTTATCTATTGGCTTTATTTGATTATACTTGTACTTGGTTTATCTTCCCCATATCCTGTTATTTAGGTTATCGGTACATTGCCTGTTCCCCCGAAGTCTTTCTTGATACCTTTTACCACCTGTATTTTTTTTTGTTATTATATTGTAGCATGGACCCTGGGTATGTTCTCTCCTTCCCCTATATGAGTTCCTACCTCATTTCCATAGGCAATGGAGTTTATTATCCATCTATCTTTCTTTCTCTATTCTTTGTTGCAGTTTCTTATAATGCTTCTACTTTCTCTTGTGACCTAATTTTTTTTTTTACTTTCTTCTATTTACTATAGTTATGTCGTTTATTCACCTAGTGTGTCCCTAAAGCCTACTAAGTAGTTGTTTCTTTAGCAATGAGCTCTCATACTACAATTCCATCTTTGCAGTGCAGATTCTGGTATAAGACACCATGATTGATATTTCAATATATGCCAGCTTGCTGATTATGGAGATAAAGGGTAAGATCCTAGCAATCATAGTTACATGCAACTCTTCAAACTGGATTTTGTCTCCTTTGTATTTCAGAGAGAGATTATATGTTGTACTTTTGGCTATTTTATACTTTTTAACTCATTGTCTCATGTATACACTTATACCAGGTTTTGGGTGGTCTTTACTGACTGCATTATTCACTATTTTATATCATTTCCTTTCGCACTTACTATTTGTTGCTTCCCTTTGCTTGTGCTTGGCCATAGTGGTTGTAGTTGCCTGTTACTTTTTCTTCAAGTCTACTGTCATGACCTTATTTCTCAGGTCATGAGGGCACCTACATACTACCGTAGAGGAACCACCCTACAAGTACGGAACTCAAAAGTAATAAATAAAGAAAAATATAATGTCATAAATAAAGGTAGAATGCGTGGAAATCTAGTACAATAAATGAAATCCCGAAAACATAGTAAACCAGTATTAAAGGAAACGAAACTGAAGATCACCATCTATCTTAGAAGTTGGATAACATCACAAACCTAAGATATCATGGTGTTCACTCGTACACAAATGTGCACCAAGAAGAGGCAAAGTGTAGTATGAGTATAAAAATCAACCGGTACCCAGTTAGCATCATCGATCGACCGAGATCATATAAGAAATCAAAGTAGTAAATAATAGGTAGTGAAGAAATAAGTAACGGAGATTAGTTAGTACAACTATAAGAAAGTAATGGTAGCACAAAACAACATAGGTAATACACTAATGGAGCTAACTAATAACTAATAAAAATGTACCTAATTCACTCTAACACATAATAGACTATGGAGAATAAGTAAGGGAGATGTACCGGTAACCTCAATACAGGGTGATGGAAGAAGAAAAATCAAATGGATACCGTACATAAACAACATATATTAGTAAAGGAAAATCTTAGTACCACCAAATAACAGTCATAAATTATAATGAACTAAAAAATCGAGTTATGATGATGTCTACATATCACCCATAGATAAGCCTAATCCTAGAAAAATGAAGGAAGCAGTGGGACAATAGAAAGTACCCAAAAAGAAAGATGAAAAAGATAAATGCAACTAAAAACTAATGGCATATTACTAAACATAAATACCCAAAATGTTCTACATTGGCTATGGAGCATCTATATAAAACGTTACAAAATACAACTACAATATGGAAAAAGTATACAATAGCTATCCAAGACCCAACTAGAATAACTCTGACACTGGAAGAAGAATGGTCAGTAAGGAGGCCAGCTGCTAACTAGATCATTTTGAATCACACTAGCTAGCACATGTGATCGCGTTCGTGCAGATGACTCATACTAGTGCCTACATCAGGGAAAAATATAGAAGAGTAGCATGAGTACCAAAACAACAGGTACCCAAGAGGCATCATTAGCCCATAGGGTAAAAAAAGTATAAGCGGTGAAAGACAAATCAACAGCAATTGGATAGTGGTACATAATGTATGACTTGACCGAGATACTATAATGATAACTAGTAAGTGCGGTTAAGAGTTAACTATCAATGTATACAACTAACAAATATAAAGGACCCAGTAACAGGGTGTAACATACATTCTTGACAACAAATATATCATGACCACACGCAACACATACCTGGAGCTCCAATATGACAAGCATAACAAGAACCAAATATGGAAGAAAAACAATGGTAATGTAACTGCTAAAGAAAACCATCATTATGCCAAAAAAAGTAAACAACAGCACGGAAGAGTATCAATCAGTCCTAGCTAGAAACTATCACGTGAACATAGAAGAAACTAAATGATACTTCCCCCGCAAGTTCCAAGGAGTACAAGTGACCATGTAGAAAGAAAATTGAAAGGGGTGTTGGAAAAGTAAATAAGTATCTGTATGCACCCCCTGGTACAAGATTCAGTAAAGAGTGGACCCACGAATTTTTCTTGAGTACTTACCTAACCTAACCTAGTATACCCCTACCCTGAGAATGCAACATACCCCAGACATGGCGACCTAGTTCAGAGGTTCCATAGACAGATCCAATCCTACATACATAATCCTTGTGAAAAAGCATCTAATGTCGTAATAAACACATCCAAGGGGCCAAAACTTGGGCTAAACCCGTACAATATATCTCCATGGAAAAATAAAGTACATCCATACAAACAACGATCTCAATCTCAACAAAACCCGACTGCCGCGCAGTAAAAAAGCTTAGAAATTATAGTAAATATGAGAAAATAACCTTATATAGTGTGGTAAAATAGCTCCTTATAGCTCATGTGCACGATTGTGGAAGATATGTATATATATAATATTAGCTTTTAGCTATTATTCTATCATAATCAAGTTATCCTTTAAAATGTTTAATTTATGCTCGCAACATAGAATCAACCAACAAGATAGACTAGTTCGAGACTACAAATTAGGTCCCATAGGATAACTGCCAAGCCCTAGTCACAAGGTATAATCCTTTCCCATCCCTAGTCCCGATCTTGAGTTTCGATTACTCAAATCTCAAATGCCACAAATGTTCTAAGGGCGCGCATCAAGGGTAAAATACACCCCATACAGGGAAGAAGAACATGGATCTACCATATCATAGTCCAATACAACTCACTACCGAGATCACGTTGGACTAGGGAATAGTATCATCCATGGGTCACAAACCACCTAGTAGAATAGTAACCTGCTATCCAAGCCCATATAGGCCACCTTTCCTTTAATAACACATAACAATATTGGTAGAGCACAAAAAAATCAACCCACCTAACGAAGCTCTAAATCATCAAACTAAATCGTGGTTCTAAACCTTTGTATAATCCCCTTCCCGAGCGCACTACGGTCCAGAGTCATCATGTAACAATATGTGCCAAAGTAACTGCTCTGCTAAGCTCTAATCCCTAGTATAATTCCCTCCCCATTATCACTATGGTTTAGAGTTCTCATATAATAATACGGGCAAAAGTTATTACTCATCCCTAATAGAGCTACAGTCGAGGGTCGGCATAAAACATTCGGGTAAGACAATACAGCCCCAGGTTAAGTAGTTAAGATACAAAGTAGGCCATACGCTAGAAGGATAAGAATATTGGGGCCTGAATAGTCATCCCGGCCCTGAGATGGCACTTTACCATACATACTATACAAATACCCAATTTAAAGAAAGTTGACCACAACCTGTATAGATTTTGATAATATCCTCAAAAAATATCCCTTGAATATCCAAAATGACGTATGAGGCTCGAAGTCACACAAGCTAGCAAAAACATAACCCATATGTCAACATGAATCAAACAAGAACCATATTTCTATATGACAATAAGGGTCAAAATTCAAACTAAAACCAGGTCTATAAACCCGAGCAACTCAAAAGAAGGAAATATTTATACCAATACATAGAGAACCACTCATACATTATGTGGTACAAAATAGGGATTATATGCATCGTAGATTATGGATGTTTAAGCTCTAATAACTTTATTCAATAGGGAAGTATCATTACAATAGCAAAAATAATAAATAAACCAGTAGAAATGACCATAGAGCCAACTAGATATGATTCCATGGAGTAAAAACTTAAGAAAGCCTATTAAAACTCTAATTTGGCTCTAGAAATAGGAGAGAAACTTTGTAAGTTTATCAAGAGCATTGATAATGGAAGATATATATAAGCCTGTTCGGTAGCCTTCGCGATCGCAGAGAAAACCCATGTGATAGTTTCCCCCACCCTCCCTAGTCTTCACAATCGTAGCCCACCTCTACACGATTGCATTGAGTAAGGGGCCTGGACCATGTAATCATGATCAAACCCATGCGGTTGCTATGCTTTGGACCTCAGCATAGATTATATTTGAGGCTCAAAAAGGAAATAGGGCTAGATTTCAACTCTCCATATATTAAATCTCTATGCAGATACTATATCGGACTTAATAAAAAAGAGGAAAATAATATTTAGGATAATATGAACTATGTAAGTCCCTAAAAAGTCACAATTACCAAGGAATTATCCCACAAAAACTATCAGCGATCTTGCCTATCAATCCTAACAAGTCATAATTGATTCGGGGTAGTTACAAGAACACTCTAAATACATGAAGAGTAACTAAAACATGAAAACAACTACGAGGGTCATTGCAACATACCCCATTATAGGAACTTTAATTCGCAAAATTTAGAGAAATGGAGAGGTACCTGAAGAGTCAAAAAAATATAGGTATTGGGCTCACATATACCTCTCTGTCTCCCAATTAGCCTTCTCGATAGGGCGGTGAGTCTAATAAACCCTCATAACTAAAATATCTATGTACCTGTTCAATATTACATTATTGCCATTAATAGCCTTAGGATGCTGCACATACGCCAATCGTTGTCCAGCTGAACTGACTCAGAATCGAGCACATGGGAAGGATCAGGCATATAACAATAAAGCAAGGACACATGAAATACCGGGTGAATGTCAAATAATTCTAGAGGTAGCATTAACCTGTAAGAAACTTCATTTATCCTCTCAATAACCTTATATAGCCTGATGAACCTGGGGCTATGATTGTCGCTCCAACCACATTTCATGATGTCCTTCATGTCGAGACCTATAAGAATACTATATCCCCAATACTAAACTCCAAAGTTGGAGCCTACAATCTACATACCTTTTCTGGGGCCTCTGTGTTATCTGTAGTCAGTTCTAAATAACTCAAACTCTCTCCGTATCATCTCAAATAAATTCAAAAATGTGAGATAAAATTTCATTACCACTATACCAAACGATCAATAACTTGCAATATCTACTGTACAAGGCCTCAAGCGTTTCCATATGAATTTTAGAACGACAGATGCTATTATAAGAAAACTCTACAAAAGCAAAGTGATAGTCCCACCTACCCTCAAAATTAAAAACACAAGCCTGAAGCATATTCTGGAGTACCTTAATAGTCTCTTCATACCAACTGTCTGCCTGTGGGTGTAAGGATGTACTAAGAGCTACCTTGGTTCCATTACACATTGCACTATCCTCCATAATCATAAGGTAAATTTTGTACCTTGATTGGATATAATAAAATTTTGCACCCCATGCAGACGAAAAACCTCTCTAATGTACAAAATGATAAGTCTCTCACCACCCCACTAATGCAAAATCGATAAAAACTTAGCAAATTTGGTTAATAAATCCACGATGACCTAGATAAAGTCATGACCCTTAGATATATTAGAGAGTTCCAAGACAAAGTACATGGTGATCCTTTACCATTTCAAATCAAGGATAGGTAGTCGGTGTAATACACTAGCTGTTCTATGATGCTCAAACTTCACTTGCTGAAAGATTAATCATCGGTAACAAAATCAATAATATTTGATCTTTGATGATTCCACCAAAAGTGCTATCTTGAGTCTCTTCACATCCTCATAATGCCTGAATATATAGAGTACCTGGTATAGAGAGATCACGAAGAATAGCATGAATCAAATCATCCATTCTAGGAAAACAAATCTATCTACCCATCATCAATACCCTGTCAGAGTCTACTAATGCACCATTGTAATCAACCCTCAGAACCAACTTTGGAATATCAACTAAGTATCTATCTTCACAATGTCATTGTTAAATATGATAAAATAGAATAGGTCTAGTATCAACATGAGTGAGGACCCATCTTGAATCAAAATATGTCAAATTCCAACAAATGGTTAGCCAATGATTGAATGTCTAAAGATACTGACTTTCTTGATGTTGAAATAGAAAACAAACTAAGTATACTAACGGCCTTACGGGTTAAGGAATCTGCAACCACATTGTAATTAACCACATTGTAATTTATGATAAATATGTGGTGTTTTGTATTCTAGAGCATTTCAGTAGTTTCCCCAAGTCAATTATGACTTATTGGGACCGATAGTTAGGATCTATAGCAGCTCGGTTGAGAAATATCTCAAATTTCCTGTTTTAGAGCCTAAAACTAAGTACTCATTAACCAAAGTTAACTTTCCTTCAAGACAAGCTTGGCATTAAATTTGAACAGTTTTGGTAGCTCTAGAATGCCAAAAGAGTCAAGATTGAGCTTAAGTTTGTGCTTCAAAGTATTCGTAAACAATTTATGCTAATTTATAAATTTTAGTTAAGTTTAAGGCCTAATATGGAGCTTGGGTGGTATTTTGGTGTTCAGAGTGTTGGATTAAAATCTCAATCTTCTGTCAGCTCTGAAATGATAATTTTAGTCTAAGTGAGGTGTTCTTTTGTTTACCGGCTTGTAATTGCATTTTTGAGGTGTTGGTGAAAAATTCTTAAATTTTATCTATGGGTTTACTTGGAAAACATATATCCACAACAACCTCAAATTCTGAATTCGACTACGCTGTTGAGTTTAGAATTTCATTTTGGGTGTTCGTCTATAGTTTGTTTGTGTAAATTGGACTTTGGATGCATTTCAAGTGGTTATTCAAAGAATTTTCCTTCTGGTAAATCTTCAGTTGAAACTTGCAACTGGTACAGGATAAATTGTTCATCCCGATCGTGTTCATATTTCTTGTGATTGTAGTTCAATAAGTAGTTGCACTTCATGGCCGCGTTGAAGCACTATCCAGCTACTCTACGCGATCGCGATGAGTAAAATACCTATCAGTTATGTAAAAACCCCTACGCGACCCCCAACTGTTATTTTAGAAACTCATTATATTTTCACTAGTTTCAGAGTGAAAATCTTCTCTTAATATCATCATAAGGATGAGAAAAATTCCCTTATCACTGCTCTTCGATTCCTTTACGTTTTGGGTAAGTATTTCTTCATTTTAATTCTTAAATTTCTTGATTTTTGGCCATTAATGGACCTAATCTATGAAGTTGATAAAAATCATGCCCTAATTATATATTATTGTGTAATTGTTTGTTTTTCGAGTATATATTGCTTCTAGTATCATTAATAGATCTAACTCCCAATGTTTAATCAATAAAAATCGATTATTTTAACCCATTATAGTCAAATCTATCAGGGATGTTTTGGAGCCCTTTCCACACTCGAAATGTGCTAAAATATGGAGTACGGGTTTCTGTAAACATTGGGAATACCATGGAAAAGATTATTTTTAATTTTGATAAGCGAGCCCTGTAGGCTTGACTTAGGCTCGATATTAAGTCCAGTCCAAAACTTAGCATAAATTATACCATTAGACTCATATTAACTTACTAATAGTTTGACACAGGTTTTAGAGCATTTAGAGATTGTTTGATATCATTTGGAGTACTATTTGTGAACTTTCAGCACTTTATCATTGGACAACAGGTAAGCTCCGTGGGCCTACTTTGAGCTTATATCTTTACTAATTATGTAAATAACATCCATGGGTTGGGTAGCTAGAAACATAATGATCCTTTACAATTCATCCGTCCATTTCGTAAATTATTTATATTTTTGCATCTGATATATATATATACATTAATCCATAAAAATCATATTTTTTACCCCGTTATAGTCAAATCTATTAGGGATCTTTAGGAGCCCTTCCTGGACTTCAAATATGCTCAAACTTGGAGAACGGGTTTCTGGAACATTGGGAACCTCGTGGGAAAGTTTATTTTTAATTCTAATAAGTAGGTCCCCAGGCTCAATTTTAGGCTTAGTCTGAAACTTAGCATAAATTATACCGTTAGACTCGTATTGACATATTGAATAGTTTGATGCAAGTTTGAGAGAATTTAGAGATTGTTTGATATCATTTGGAGTACTATTCATAAACTTTTAGCACTTTGTCGTTGGACAATAGGTAAGCTCCGTGGGACTATCTCTGGGCTTATAGATTTAATAATTATACTAATAGTATTGGGTTAGGTAGCTAGAAACATAGTT
>JBDJHY010792260.1:0-15311 GCA_039654485.1 Withania somnifera | reverse complement strand
TATATATATAGAAGGAGAATGAATAGAAAGCGAGCTGAGATGAGAGGGTGAAGACCTAACTTAAGGGTAGGTGCTACTGGGGTGGTCCCCACTGAGGTGACCTAGCCGAGGTAACCTCACAGTCTAAATCCAGAACAAGGGCATGAGTAGCTAATAAAACTCTAACTAAGAAGGATGGTGAACCTCGCCTAGATGACCTCGTTAATGCAACCTCGGGTGCTGGTGGAACTTTGCCTAGCGGCCTCACCAAGATGACCTCGGGTTTCTGGCGTAACTTTGCCAAGGCAGCCTCGCTAAGATGACCTCGTCAAGAAAACCTTGTAGCATTTCCCTTACTTTGCCAAGGTAGCCTCGCTAAGGTGACCTCTCTAGGATGACCAGTCAAGGCGACCTCGGGGCACTGGCTTTACTTTTACAAGGCGGCCTTACCAAGGTGACTCACAAAGAAGCCTCGTCAAGGTGACCTAGGGGCGCTGGCATTACTCTGTAAAGGTGGCCTAGCCAAGGTACCTCGCTAAGATGACCTCATCAAGACAACCTCGGGGCTCTGGCATTACTTTGCCAAGGCGGCCTCACCAAGGAAACCTCATCAAGGTGACCTCAGGGCACTGGAATTACTTTACCAAGGAAGCCTCACCAAGGTGACCTCGCCAAGTGGACCTTTCCAAGAAGACTCGTCAAAGCGACCTCGGGGCGCTAGGGCAATCTGTGATCTGTAGCAACCCAGGGAAAACTCTGAGGGTATTAAATGAGCATTAGGAGTCCCTAAATATAACAAACCCAAAATATATTTGTGGTACAAAAACACATCATATTGCAATAACTAGCTAGAAATAAGAGATTATACATAACCCAACTGGGAATTAAGGATAAAACATCTATAAACCAACCTGGGAAAAAGGATAAAATATCTGATATCTAATATGGGGATTATCAACCATAACATAATTATAAAACATCTATAGAACATTTTTATACTGGTATTCATGAATTGAACCATAACCAACTGGAAAATAACTATTAATAATTGCAGGCTAGAACTCCTGAATTGAACCATAACCAATTGGAAATTACAGATACAACAAATATAAGATGTGACTCATGCATTTATCTATAACTAGTAGGAAATTTCAAATAAAGCAACTACACTCAAATAATTCTAACTAAGGAATGACAACTACACTTAGCCAAGCCCTCAATAATGGTGAACAACTACCATTTTTACAGAAAATAAAGGAGAAAAATTACCAATGAAAGGAAAGGAAGTGGTGATCTTGGGGATTGACTTCCCTTAAATTTTATTTGAGTTTTGAGGCTCAACAATAGGTTGGATGGAGAAAAGCAGAAAAAGGAGTTTGGAGAAAAAGATTTGAAGGTTTCAAGGACACAATTGGTACACATACACACACACACACATATATATATAACCGGGTCCTTGCCCATGCTGTCGTGTGGACCAGGCCCAAGAAGGGCATTAGGCTGGGTCAAGTTTTTCACAAGACAGCCCAACCGCATTGGACCAAAAGCTCTACAACACAACCAAACTTAAAAATGAAAGGTCTAGGACATAAACTTATAGTTCATCTAGACTAAAGTATATATATCAGAGCTAACAAAATTGTTAGAATTCAATTTTGAGCATATTTACTAGTATTCCTCTCTCAAGTTCCACTTTTTTAAAACCGAGACCTCAAAATAGGAAAACTGAGATAATGGGAAAAATGAGTCACTAGGGCATCGAGATACTAGTCTCAGCAAGTCATAAATGACTTAGGGAAACTACCAATTAGCTATAAGTACATGAAAGGGAAAAGGCAAGGAAATGACTGAGCGGGTCATTACACAACTTTTTAAATATTGATCTTTGTTTTAGCTATCATTATCTTAAGATCAGAGAAGTAAATATCCCAAACACTACTTTCAAAATGTGTTGTGGATACTTTGAGTTTTCATTCATATCTTTTGGTGTAAATTATTCTCCTGAAGCTCTAATGGACCTCTTGATTTGGGTATTCAAACAGTACTTGGACATGTTTGCGATTTTCTTGATCAATGATATTCCAGTTTAGTCTAGAAGTGACGAAAAGAATGAAAACAATCTTAGGATATTTGTGCATACTCTTAGAGACCTTCAACTGTATGCTAAATTCAGTAAGTGTGAGTTTTTTCTTCAATTATTTGCTTTCTTGGGACATACTATTTCCAGAGAGGGTATTTGACTGGATTCATAGAAAACTGGTACTGTCAAAAATTATCCTAGGCCTACCTCTCTATTAAATATCCATATTTTTCTTAGTCTAGCTGGGTATTATCATAGGATTTTTAGGGATTTTCTTCAATAGAAGCTCCTGTCACTCGGTTGACTCAAAATAAGGTAAAGTTTGAGTTGTTAGATGTTTGTGAGAAGAACTTTTAGGATTTCAAAATAAATTTGACTTCAGGTACAATATTGAATTTGATTGAGGGTTTTGTAGTGTATTGTGATACTTATCGAGTTAGTATTAGGTGTATGTTGATGTAGCATAGTAAGGTGGCAACATATTATTCTAGAGAGATTAAGGTTCACGAGAATACCTTTAAAATTTAGAGGCACTATTTATATGCAATGCATATAGATGTGTTCACCAACCATAAAAGTCTTCAGTATTTGATCAAAGAGATTTGAATATACATCAAAGGAGATAATTAGAATTTCTTAAAGATTATGACATGAGTTTGATGTATCATCTAGGAAAGGACAATGTAATGACCTTAGTCAGTTATCCTTTGGCAATGTAATGACCTTAGTCGGTTGTCCTTAGGCAATTTATTACATGTTGATAAGGGTAAGAGAGATATTGTAAAGACGTGCATAGGCTTTGACACCTTAGGGTGAGATTAATTTGTATTTAGGATAGGGATATGTTAGTGTAGAACACTTCTGAATCATCTCTAATTGTAGAGGTGAAAGAGAAGTAAGCTAGTGGTTTAGTCCTAGTTCACCTAAAGAATGCAGTTTAGAAGCAGAAAGTTTAGGTTTTGTAGGGGGGAGATGATGTTCTCCATTATCAGGATTTCCTTTGTATGATGATAATTGGTTGCGAGAGAAAATCTTGGGGCTACAAAGATGAATAAATATTTGAGGGAAGTATATTAGTGGATTGGAATGAAGAAGTACAAAGCTAAATATATGGTTAAGTGTCCTAACTTTCAGCAAAGGAAGGTAGAGCATAAGAAACTAGCAGGAGAGTTGTAGAATTTTGGGTTCCAACATGGAACTATAAACTATTTAATATGGACTTTTTTCCCCTAGCCCAGTAGTATGATTTGATATGGGTGATAGTAGACCGAATGAATAAGTCAACCCATTTCTTGCAGGTGCCACCAGACATTCAATACTGTAGCATGGGAGGATTTAACTCTAGCACATCAGGATGCATTGCCTTTGTTTATTATTTTGAAGAAATATACATAATTCAAGTAATCATTTTGGAGATCATTTTAGAGGGATCCTAGTTCCGAGGTTTATCTCAGCGTAATGCTTCATTTGCATAAAGATGGCTAGGACGATTGGGCCATGCAGACATTAGAGAATATACTGAGGGAGTGAGCAATCTACTTCAATTTTAGTTGGGTTGATCACCCACCTTTGATAGCATTTGCATAAACAAAAGCTATCACTTTAGTAGCCAGATAGCCCATTTGAGGTTTTGTATGAGAGACGATGTAGGTCTCCTATTATATGGTTTGAGGTAGTGAAGTTAGGGCTGGAGATTGTTCATTATGTGATACATAAGGTTTATATTATCCGAGAAAGGTTGAGAGCAGCTCAGAGCAGACAAAATCCTATATAGATATGAGGAGAAGAGATCTAGAGATTGATAAAAGTGACTGGGTATTTTTTGAAAGTATTTGTGATGAGGGGAGTCATGAGGTTTGGTAGGAAAGGGAAGATTCATCCCCATTATATCGAGTCGTATTAGATATGAAGGAGGGTTGGAAATGTTACATATGATTTGGAATTTCAAATAGACCTAGCATCGGTTATCTATTTTTCATGTATTTTTGCTGAGTAAGTGCACGAGTGATCCTTCCTTATTACAACTAGTTGACAGTCTCAATATCCATAACAGACTGACCTATGAGAAGGTCCTCGTACAGATTAAGACTAATATGTCCATAGATTGAGAAATAAAGATATCTTTAACTAGCATTCAATGGCAGAACCAGTCAATTGAGGGAGCTATGTTTGAAGTAGAATTAGATATGATGTGTGGATACCCACACATGTTTCCTTCTAGTTCCACTCTCTATAAGGAAATAACCTCTCTATTCAACTTTTTTTAGAGTGTCTAATGCCTATATCATGCAAATTATAGCATTCCATGAGTCCCCTTGAGTACATTCATGCTTATTTTTTTAATTCATGGTTGTTAGGTAATTAAGAGTGGTGTGCATGACACTTTGCAGAGTTAGTAGCTTAATCATCTTTGGTAGGTTATTGTGATGTCATGAGTAAGTTTTATAGTCATTTTTTTTAGCTTTGTAGTATTTTTTATGAACTTATATTGAGTTTTCATTCGAAGAGGAATGATCTCAAGGGGAGATATTACACTTTGAAAATCATCCTAAGTATTTTTAAGCTAAACATATGAAGTTTGTGAAATTTCATCAAATCTGGACTATTCTAGTTTTGATGAAGGAGTTCACGGATCGTTAAATGAGTTGATGGACAGAGAAAAGGCCCAATAAATTAAAGTTGACTTTCTAGTAGCCTAAGTTTTATTCCCTTGGTTCTAGGAAGTAGTTGACGAATCACAAAAAGGTTTGATAGTCCGTCAAGTGCTCCATCATCCTTGATCCAATGTTCCAGTGAATACCTAAGTATTGGGAGGATTCATGGACCATTCCACGGTCCATCATTTAAGTTGACATACCGTAAATTCTATCGTGAAAACCCTCCCCCATCCAATAGAAAAACTTTAGGGGACGAAGTTTGAAGGACCGTCAGCCTTTCTATGAATACTATGGAGTCCTAGTTTAAGTCCATTTTCCCGAGGGTTCTTTAGACATTTTCCACATTTCAATACCAGATCCATGGTTGTTTTTATTATTTTGAGAGAGGTATATAAGCCCAAACTCTTATTTTTCTTTCATTTGTCTTTCATTCACAAACTAATAAGACTTGAGATAAAATAATTCTACAAAGTTATCGCATAACGGTTAGGGTTCTTTATTAGAGGGTTTAAAGTATCCATCCTCCCATCAATTATCTCTATAGAAAGTATTCCTACCAGGTATGTGATTTAATGAATAAGGTGCCTTACATCATTGATCCCAAGACCTTGCTTTTAAAATCGATATTGTATAATCATGTCTAGGGTTATGTTAATTATGTAACATATTAAAATTTCCTTCTATTACATGATTATTGATGATGTTATCTAAAATTGAAGAAAATTCATGCTATTTTAACGAAGTTTCTAGTCCTCTTGAGTTGTAAAGCATCCTCATGGAAGTTGAAGTAGAAGCCTCGGAGAAGAATATAAGTTGTGAAGCAATGATGTTTTAAAGGTTAATTATTAAACTTGAACTAATTATTGACGTGTCATAATTTTATTGAACTTTTTCTAGGGTTAAGGCTAATTGTGAAGATTTTCTGAATTGACTGTTTTGGCTAATTAAGCCCAAGAGAGAACCAAACGTCCTAAACGATGATATGAATTACAAGTTGACAAAGAATGATGATGTTTTATGAAATAATTATAAAAAATATTTCCCAACTGTGATTTAATTTGAATGTGTGGTTAATTGGTTCGGTCGAGGGTGTTCCACTAGTCTAGAGTGTTGAAGTTTATTGTTTGCTAGTTGGTTCTATTAAGGGTGTTCCGCTAGTCTATAGTGTTGAAGTCTAAAGAGTCATTTTCTGGGAGTAGTATTAGCACAAAGAGGATTCGGGCATAAAACCCTTATCCCATAACCTGTATCGCTAAGCATAGGAATTATATTATTGACTGATGTGTGCCATTTGAGTGTCTTGGTCGATCCACTAGAAGTGTAGTGCTAATAATTTTGTAAGGTATTTATGTCAGTTATAGAACCTTCTATAGTAGTTTGAATATCAGTCTGAAGTAAGAGGGTTGAGAGGGTTTTTAACTTAGTCTATACTTATCTTGTTAAAAACTGTTGAGTCTAAAGAATTTCACTTTTTTTATTTTATATACTTGAAATTAAGGGTTTTAAACTAATATTCTTAATGAGCATATTTATTTCTTATTAATGTAGAGAGTTAAATTTGAACTTGTATGACTTTTTCATTATTGCATAGCCATTATATCATTATATTATTGTATAGCCTGTATTGTCACCTCCCATATGCTCAGTACCTTCTATGTACTGATCTCATACTCGGTGATACATATTTTATGCCATGAGAATCGGCCAGCCATCCAAGCATTCATGGTTGACTTGATCTACATCCCAGATAGAAGTCGAAGAGTGGTGAGTCCTCAGTAATTCAAGGGATCGAGTTGTTAGAGTTCATTGGTTTATTTATTTGTTAGAGCTGATAATTAAGTTTTACTTTATTCTTATTTTGAAACTAGCTAGAGATTTATTCTAGTAGTTGAGTACCTAGTTGGTAGTGGCTTTCAGACATATTAATGGAGTAGAGTTAAGATTTACAGTTTTTATTATTGATTTAAGTATTGTGATTGAATCTTGAGAGGTTCCCGCTATGTCATTTTATTTTATTTGCTATTTAGATATTGCTTCATCTAAGTGAATGAATAGAGCTATGCCAGAGTCGAAGGTTCTTTTGGAGTCACCTAGTGGCTACAAATGACATGTCATGTCTAGGAGGTGAGCTTGAGGCGTGATAGGGGTGTTACATTAAAATCAAAGATTTAAAGATGAAATATTAAACACTTACTAAAAAATAGATAAATTATGGGTTTTGAAGCTTATTCAATGGTTAGATATTGAAAATATCCTTTAAAATTTTCAAAGTAGCTTTAGAATCTCCCTAAAATAATTTTGAAAATTTGAGATTTCCAAAACTGGAAGGAATAGTTAAAAAGGGGATTTAAGATCACATAAAAAGCAAGGAATGGTAAAATTATCCTTTATCCAAAATGACCCAACATTTCATGAGAAAGGTTCCATGAGTCTACCTATAGATCCTGGAATCAATCCACAGTATGTAGTGTTGACTTGTGGTATGAGATCAACAAAAGACCACCCCTAGTCCTAAACCATGAGTGGGTTCCACAACTCATGGTCTAGTTCCATTAGTTGTGGTCTTTCTCCAGAGTTCATTGGACTTGAAGAATACACTAACTTTGAAGAAACCCTTGGAATTCAATCGAAACTCCTTAAAGCAAAAATGCTTGTGCACATAGACTTATTTCAATATTTTAAACTCAATAAAACCATCAAAATATGAATCTAGGGTTTTTTTACCCAATATCTATTAAGGATATATTTAAGCTAAACTTTTAAAATATCTCGTAAAAATCTATAAACTCAGACCGAAGGCCCCAAAATACAAACCCAGAGTCTTTGTAGACTAATGACCATGTTCCAGAGCTAATGGATATGGCAGAATTCCAACTCAGCCATCAAATTTCCAAACATTGACTAAAGTCAACCATCCTTTGAAATATTTTTGAAACCAAAGATCCCTCATAACTTCCAACATAACACTTTAGTTACCAAAAAAACCACATCAATGGGTCAAACATGAAATAAACTAATCTATAGAAAAAGGTAAAACCATCATTTGGCACAAAAAAACAAAAATTAACCTAGAGAGTCATTATACTCTAGGTCTTTATCCGATGATCCAAGGTCTTTACTAAAGTTACGAAGTTATATCTAGTAGTACATGGTCTTAGAAATCCCCTCATGGGTCCCATCTAGCTATATATATTAATGGGTGTGTACAGATAGGAAAAATATATACCGAACCATTTTTATTGATTGCATTTGACTTATGAGGTTGAAATTGATATGTAATTACTATTATTTGTATTGTGTATGGTTTTTGTAGAATTGATTGACTCAGTTATGGACTTTTGTACATGTTGGCATTGTTGGTTTTTAGTTTTAACTTGTCATTATTTGAGATTTCCTCGTTCTATCTTATTATCTAGTCCTTAGTGGTTCAATTGATTATATCTATTTCATGATTTATTTGAGATGTATTATATATTTTTTGTGTAATTATGTTTAGTCTAGGTGTGGGTTTCCTAAGTGTACGTTATATAGTTGTATTGGATATTGGTGTTTCTAGGAGGTTTTTTCATCAATTAGAATTAGAGTTAGCCGAGGATGTTGTTGGGTACACATGTATTTGAACTCACCCTTGCTTTTATACACATTAATATACAAGTTTTGTACCTAGTTCTACCTGATTTAGCACCAAAGTCATAGTTCGAGGTCCATCCTAAGAGTTTGCAGTTTTAGGTGGTTTTACTTTGTAGTACCTTTGGGTTATCTTTATGTTTATATTTTTCATATATATATTTACCCATTTAAATATTGTCAGTCTATGCGTCATTGACTTTAATATTCATACATTCAAGGCTTATATTAGTGATGACCAGATTTATAGTTTTATGTTGTATATTTTACCTTCTTCTGTTTTCTCATTGAAACTGTTCATTTTGTGCAGTTTGTCTTCTTTCTTAAGCTATTTAATTTTCACATTATTTTGTTTTTGTTAAGAATTGGCTTACCTATTATGGGACTGAGATAGGTCTCATCAAGTAGGTATTAAGGCCTTAGGTTCATTTATCTCACAAGTAATAATTTAGTCTGGTAGAGTCTCTCAAATCGGTGTAGAGACACTCACCATTTATCTTTCAGGGGATATGGTACTTCGGGAAACTTTATTTCTTATCGAGCATGGTCAATTTTATAAAATTAATGGTTTTTCTTGCTTTGTCTCAAATGGTGCAAACATAGATTGTGATTGACAGGGTTGATCAACTCATTCCAATACCCACACTTGCTTTAGATATAGGGGTAAAAAATATGGTAAAGTCATGGTAGAAATGGGTTAGACATAAAGAACAAGTTGTCCATACCATGTTAGGCAGAATCCTTAGAGTTAGAGTATGAGAATGGTGATGATCAGGTTCTAGTTTATGAGGTAGGATCGGTTCATGCTCTATTTGGGTTTGTTGTTGCTTTAGTAGTTTAACATATCTTTCTTTAAGTGTTGGGATGTGTTAGAGGATTTGTATTAAAGAGATTATTTTGTCAGTACACCTTAGGGCTTGCAGAATATGGTCAGAGTTTAGACCTAGAGCAGTAGCCTATTCCATTATTTCAGGGCCTGGTGGGCTAGCAAACAATTACAATTAGATATAATGTTATTTCTTTGCATGGTTTGGTAGCGATATGTGTTTCCAAGACAATTATGTCAGATAATAAGCAATATAGGTATAATAGGTTAAAAGATAGACATATTATTAGGGTGTAACATAGGTATAATAGGCTAAAAGATAGATTAACCATATTATTAGGGTGTACTAGATAAGGATGTATATGAGTTTCTTGTGAATTTCCATGGGAGGCTTTAGAGTATCATATTATTTTAGTCTTACTATATTGACTATATAGCTTTGTATATGCATGACCCACCAAGTAATGATGACATTCATATGTTGAATCTAGACAAACATGATCTTCTCGTATGACTTTAAAGTTATTTTCTCAAGAATTTCTTGTTAGTTTATTCCTTTTAGCATAAGGGAGGACCACAAATATCAAATTTTGCACTTGATCTAGAATGGAATGAGTACCTGAATCTATTTTATTCCTTTTCTAGACATGGTTTTGTGATTCTACCTGATGATAATAAGAGGATTCATAGATTGTTTTAGAGGGGCTGATTTTTTGTATTGTCTGGTAGTGTTTTGGGTAGCTAGGTTTGGGGTAATTTTTATGATGTGGTTTAGGCTCCCAAGGAGATGGAGTTGATTCACCATAAATAGTTCAATGCCTCGAGAGAAAGGAGGTCACATACATCTAATCATTATCATTGCACCTCATCTGGAGATGGGGTTCCTTAAAGAGGGGTTTTTCCCTCAGCATTTTAGGCCAATTCATACTACCATCGAGGCATCCAAGGGTGGACATTTTGAACAAGACTCTTTTAGTTTAAGACATACTTTCATGGTTCCGATAATAGAGTTTTAGGCCTTGGTGGCTCGGGTTCTTTAGGTTAATATTAACATATTATGATTCCTAAGTCTTTTTTCTCTTATATGTTATCTATGGATTTTGATGAGAGTCTACTCACGGTACAATCAGAGGGGTCTGCAAAAAATTTAACAGGTCCCTAATAGATTAGAGTCACCTCTAGATAAAGGGTGTTGTAGTTTATAGATTGGTAGGGTTGCTTAAAATATAAAGGAGGTGGTACAAGAGTGACCTAATTAGTTGGTGATTGGTCTCAGTGTTATGATTTTTTGGGTAGACCTGAGGTAGAGGCCTTCATATAGTTATTATAGTCATTATCCCAATATGCCATCGACCTATTTTAGTATTATTTAATCCTGATTCTACTTTCTCCTATGTTTCTGAAAATTTCTCCTTAGGTCTTCATATTTAATGTGATTTTTTTGTCTATGTATGCATCTGCTTTGGTGGGTGATCGCTTAGTGGTAGATCAGGTGTACTAGTATTGCATTATATCATTGTGGTGGTATGACAATGTATCTAGATCTAATTATCTTTTATCTAGTAGATTTTGATGTAATATTGTGTATGGATTGGCTTACTTCTTATCATGCTATCTTGGATTTCCATGCAAAAACTGCTTCTTAGAAGATAATTTCTTTCCTTTAAACTCAATGGATGATTAAGAAGTCTGTCTTTCGTATTTTACCTTCTTGCATGATTCTAGCGTATACACTCCCTCCTTAGAGTCAATATTGGAAACAAAAGAGTTTCCAAGTATGTTTCATATAGATCTTCCAGGTGTTCCTATGTACAGGGATATCGACTTTGGTATTAATTTTGAGTTGCACACTAAGACCATCCCCGTTGCTCCTTATTCAATGGCCTTGATAGAGTTGAAGGACCTGTTGCAAGATTTGTTGAGCAAAGGATTCACTAGACATAATGTGTCTCCTTAGGTTACCTAGCATTATTTATGAAGAATAAGAATGGGTCTGGTAAAGATATGTATTAACTATCAATAGTAGAAAAAGGTGAGTATCAAGAATAAGTATCTTGTTCCATGTATTGATTTATTTGATCATCTTTAGGATGAATTACTATTTCAAAGATTAAATTAAAGTCAAGGTACCATTAATATAGGATTACAAGTTCGGATATCTATAGAAGACCTTTAGGATTCAATATGGTCATTATGTATTCCTTGTAATGTCATTTGGGTTGACTAATTCACCGACAATAATTATGAAGTTGATGAATAATGTGTTGTATACTTTTCTCAAATATTTTGTGATTATGTTCATCAATGATATCTTGTTTATTTCAAGAGTTATTGGGGGATCATGTTTAGAATTTGAGGATTATGATTTAAACATTAAGGGATGAAAGTTGTATGGAAAGATCTTTAAATGTGAGTTTTTTCCTTAGTTCTCTGGTGTTCTTGGATCATTTTGTGTCCAAGATGGTATGGTTGATATAGCCAAGGTAGAGGCCATTTGAGATTGGTCGAGGAGTTATCACCTATAAATATTAGGTTTTTAATTGGGTTGAATAGTTATTATTGGTTATTTGTTTAGGGTTTGTCTTCCATTACAACTTATTGACTCAATTGACTTATGATAATTTTGTGTTCCAGTGCTTTGATGAATGTGAGGTGAGGTTTTAAAATATCAACGTCTTATTGACCTCTCCACCGTTTTTTACCTTACTTGTAGGGTTAAGGTTTAATGTGTATTATTATGCTTTAAGAGTTGGACTTGGTGGTGTTTTGATACAAAATGATAAGTTTGTAACTTGTGATTCAAGGAAATTAAATGACCTACGAGAATAAAAACCCTATGCATGATTTAATATTAGCATGCAGATTAATGTTAGCAACATTGGTGCTTATTTTATAGTAGTGGAGACATTAGTTGTATGGGGTGTGAGGTCTTCACATATCATCTTAGTATTCAATATATTCAGTTATATGGACTTGAATTTGAGGTACTATAGGTTGTTAGAGATGTTGAAATATTATGATATATCTATTTGGCCAACATCTTTGTAAGATAGGATATTTCAGATGTAGGTAAATTCTTTCTTGTATAGAGGTTTAGTCTCTTTTGGTTGAGAAAATTAAGTTTAGGTGGTTTAAGAATGAGAGATTCTATGTGACTTGTGATAAAGTGTTAAAAAGAGAGGATAAGGAGGCCTATTCTTGATCAAGAGGTTTTTTAAGGATTAACGGTTGGATTTGTGTTCCCAAAGCTAGTGATTTGATTAGCGTTATCCTAGAAGCAACTCACAGTTCAAGATATTCTATTGATCCAAGTGCAGAAAAATGTATCATGACTTAAAATAGCATTACTAGTGGTATGACATGAATAAATATACCATGTACTTTATGGCTATATATAAGTATGAGCATCAACAGCCTGATGGTTTGATTCAGAGATTCCTCATTCTCAAGTGGAATTAGGAGCGTATTGCTATGGACTTTGTTGGGTGGTACTGGTAAGTTGATCAAATGTGACGACTTTGTATTGGTAAAGATTTTTTATACTGTGTAGAAGCTTTCTAAAAAGTATATTTAGGAGATCGTTTTCTTTCACAAGTACCTGTTTCTATGCTTTCTGATTGAGGTACGTAGTTTACTTTGCTCTTTTAGAGTTTGATGTGACGTGAGTTGGGTACCCAACTTGATATGAGTACAACATTTTATTTGCAGACCAGTGTTTATTTCAAGTAGAATATTGAGGTGTCTGAGGACGTGCTCCAGGTGTTCATGATTGACTTTAGTGGTCAGAAGGACCAATTGACCTTCGAATTTGGCTATAAAAAACATGTCACTCCCAAATTCATATATAAACCGTTCGAGGCTTTTTACGGTAGGATATGAATATCTTTTTTTGGGTGGTTTGATGCACTCAAGGTAAGGTCTTGGGCTATGAATTTGCATCAGGACTTGCTAGAGAGGGTTAAGTTGATTCAAGATAGATTGATGAGGAGGGGGTTTGTGACTTAGAGTTTATGATTGGCAACCGTGTATTGTTTAAGGTGTCACCCATGAAGGGTGTGATAAAATTTTAATATAAGGGCGAGATTGGTACTAGATTTATTTCCCCATTTAATATTTCTCATCACATAAGTGAGGTAGCTTAAGAATGCTACCTTCTTATTTATCAGTCGTGCACCCAATATTTCAGGTCTTGATGTTGAGGAAGTATAATCCTAATGATATAGTTATTTCAAATAAGTATTTGACCTTTAAGGCGATTGGAAGGTTTAGAGGCCGAGGAGTAAGGATATGCATCATGTGAATGTTCAGTAGAGGCATCATTTAGTTGAGGAATCCGCTTGGGAGATTGAGGCAGACCTTCATGTAGATATCCTTAGCTTTTCAATAATATTCTCTTTCTTATGTTTAAGAATGAACATGGTTTTTAATGGTGGATGATGTAATGACCCTGTATGTCATTTCTTGATTTTTATGAAAAGTAACCATTTTATCCCTCCTTGTAGTTGCTATATATCATTTATAACCGTATATTTGGTTAGTTCAGGAATCGTAGTGGTTGAGTTTTGTGCAAGATTTTATTTTATAGGCTTAAGTGTTTGAAGGGTTGCATTTAGTCAATATTCAGATACTGAAAGCTCAAAAAGAAATTTCATCAGTTCTGACAACTTCAATATGTTATTTTTGTCGAGGTATACCTTTGGTTTAAATCCTGGTCTTTTAGTGTTGTTTGCATTAAGACGAGATGCTGAATACGTTTAAGTTTATGATTTGAATTTGGTTAATGTCTAAGGTTTGAGCGCTCAATTTTAAAATCCATCAATTTCATTGGTTTTGAAAGATGATTTTTGGTCTAAGAAAAAGTTTTATGTATTAATCAAGGGATTGGGGGGGGGGTATATTTTTCTTTTGGTTGATTTTTTTATTTTAAGATGAAAGTTGAACATAGATTTTTTCACATCAAAGATACTTTGGATAGGTGACTTTATGTTTGAGTTCAACACATTAATTTTAGTCTAGTTATATATTTGATTTGTGTGCATGGGATTTTAAACAAATCTCTAGGGTATGCTTGAAAAGTTGAATTTGGTGCGTCACACCTGTGCCCTATTGTCCGCTCTTGCAGAGCCACACCAATAGAGATTTGTCTGTTTCTGTGGAGATAGGGGAGACTGAGCTTTACCGCTACTGTATCTTATGCATCAGTGAAGGCATAGGTGGAAGGTTTTATCACCTGTGGTCGAGTCTGCTCTTGCGATGGGGCAAGTGACTTAAGGAGTCAGTACCCATGGAATTTTTTTTCAAACCTGTTATGTCAGATATGTTATCAAATGTCTGCAAGTGTGTATTACTATGTCATAAAAAATGAACTTTAGCCTTTCACTTCTATTTTCTTTATGAAGCTTAAGAACTTAACTTTAGGACATTAAAAAAAAATATAGTTGCAATAATTTTGATTATTTATTCAGTGTTAATGTTTTACAAAAAATCTTAATTAGGTACGTGATACACCAAAACTTACACCTCCGTCAAGAAGTATAAAGCGGTCGCTGGAAAATATAGAACCCAACAAAGATTGTTGTCGATCCCACATGGAATATGATTGAGAATGTGTCTACTAGAAGTTAAGTCAACTTCGTAGTTTCCATTTCTGGGGGGAATATGTAGTAAATAAAATAGTATTTGCAAGTTATGAATATTGATTGAGGTTTTAATAGTGATTTTAGAACACTATGGTTGTGATCCCCATGATTTCATCACTTCCTAGATTTTTAGTATTAGTTATTTTATTTCAGTGCTTATCATGAAAAATTTGACAAGTTAGGTTCACCTACCGCCTCTCGGCTTTGGACCTCCACTTAGATTCACCCAATCTTCATCTTGGTCATGGATAGATCAAGCTTCCTTGATGTTTAGTATTAGTAATTCTATTCCAGTTTTTAACATGCAAAATATGACAAGTTAGGTTCACCTACATGCCTCTCGACCCTATTAGATGAATATCATTCATCACCTCTAGGTCTCAAAGTGTTTCTTATACTAACCCCTATCTTCCGATTTCAGATAGACTGACTCTGTTATGTCTTAAGTCATTAGGTAAATGTTGATACCTTTAAATCGTTATTTTTTATTCTCTTTCATATTT
>JBDJHY010792151.1:0-15312 GCA_039654485.1 Withania somnifera | reverse complement strand
ATTAGGATGTGGAAAATAGGTTAATGTTTATGTACTGGATAGTTATTGACTCTGTATTCTTGTGATACACCCTAGCCCGATGCAGTTCCATGAGCTAGTTTCACTGATTTGAGCTATGGTAGCCCCTTGTTTGTCCCTTATAGATATGTACTTAGCCCCTGATGGGCGTCCTTTGGGAAGTTTGGCACCTTTGGTGCAGTTACTCATAACTTTGGACAGTAGTTGGGCTAGGCGGAGTTTACATAGAGATTAGAGCTTAGAATCCATCCCCTGGATTCTGGATGGAGACAGTTGGTAGAATTAAAATAGGGATTGATTTTGTGTCGCGAGTATGCATGGAATTTTTGAGCTAAAATACTTGTATTATAACCTATTTTTTGTTACTTTTTCATCTAAAATAGTTTTCCTATCTATGATTCTATATACTTTGCACGACCACTACTTGGTATGGAGCAATTTTTCTTTATTATAACTAGAACTTGTTTTCCTTAATTAGAACTGAATTTTTGTACTATACATATACCTTTCATGACTTCTGGGAAGTATGGAGCTATTTTCTCACCATCTGATCCTTTTTTCTTAATTAATCATAGTGTTTCTAGAGATGCCTACGTGATATTTGGATTTCCTACACATTTACAAGATATACCCTTGTGGATGGACTTGATTTTTCTACTGAGATATTATATACAGGTCGAGCTTGGTTTTTTATGTGCGCATGAGCTCAGGAGCAACTTTGTTCTGATAAAGACCTTGGAATTACCTTGAAAATTTTGGACCTTTTTACGGGGTTTTGTATGTGGGTTTGAATCCCACCACGAGCACTACTGACTAGGTAGAAATGTAAGGCATGCTGAGTAGCCGGTGGGAGTGGTGTATGTAGGAGTAGTGGTATACAAATTAGAGTCCTCCGTGGGTAATACCTTACATGTCTTAGTGCCAGAGGAGGAGCATGTGGGGTTACTATTGTGGCATTTGTGTTTCATTAACTCCTTGTATTCCATTATTTAATTTTTTTATACCCTTCAAGCTTACGAGGGGAGTCACGTTGGCTTCCTTATATGCCCTTTTGTACTTGCTGGTAGAATGAGATGTCATTAGGTTCTGTTTTGTAGTTAAGTTATAATTTGTTCCAAGGGTAGTATAGGATGCCGGGTAGGGTACTATATGCTATGTTTTTAGGTTCCTAGCTAATTGTCATATCATACCTGTTGTTGGTGTACTTCATTAATTTTTATGACATTTTTTAGCTATTATATTTGTACGGTTGCGCTGGACCTTCAGGTCCGCGTCTCGCTACCACTTGCTTAATATGGCTCATTAGATGTTTCCTTGTAGGTTGTTATACTAGTTTTTCTTACTATGTTTCACATCTTTTGGTTAGAGATTTTTAAATTATGCAACATTGTTTGCTTGTTAGTGGTAGATAGCTAAATTTAGCCTATGATTTAGTTGTATCTCTTTAATCCTTAACACTTTATAGATAATATCTTAGGTACATATTCTTTCCTCAGTGGGCCTGTTCGTTAGCTTGAGTTTTTGTTTGTTTCTATGTTGTTATCTCTTGTTAGCTAGTTACCTTACCTCTTGCCTTTCCTTTCTTATGTCTGGCCTACTATTTTTCTTGTTGTTTTATTACTTGTATCTCATGCATGCCTAGTCGGCCTATGATGCCTACTGGGTACCAATTATTTTTGGTACTCATGCTACACTTCTGCATCTTTTTGTGATGGTTGGGTGGATTATTATTTCCCATACAATGCAATTTTTTTGAGTCCTCAGAGACTACTATGAGCTCATGGAATTCGAGATGCCCCAATTCTTCAACAACATCCTTGTCTTGCTCCTTTTAGGGACAATTAAATTTTTTTGGTTATATTTTTTAGGATACTATTTTTATATAGATTCTTATGTAGTACTGATACCAGGTTCTAGGGTGTTGTTATTTTCTACTTAGTTCTCTTCCTTATCTTTTCCAATTCCTAGATTGTATTGTTATTTTTTTGGGATTACAACTTATTTCTTGCAACTCTGGGCTCGGGTTTAGGCTTGCTTGTCGGTAGGATTTGGTAGATAATATCATGACCTAGTTTTGGGGTCTTAATAGAGTGGTATCAGAGCTTAGGTTCATTGGTATCTTTGGTATGGAGGCAGGTGTTAGCAGAGTCCCGCAGATAGCTACGCAAACATCTGCATGCTATTTTCAGGAGGCTACGATGTGCTTTTAAGAAATAATCACTTCTTAAATATTTTTTGCATGTTAGGTCATTATCGATTCCCTAATGTCTTATTTATGCTACTGTTCTTCGGATGACTGGGATAAGGCTCTCGATGAGCATCAACAAAGTTGCCGCATCCATTTTTGAGTTTCAGTGTCGGGATCTGGCAGTAAAAGTCCACTTTATCAGCTATAGTGTTTGGGAGCTCTCGGAATCTAGCAGGGTTTATTGGTATACAAAATATTTGGAGTTTTTGGGCCTTAGAAAAATCCACTAAATGGGTGCTTCGAGGAGAGTGACATATAGATATGAGATTTTTGGTTCTCAACAGAGGTATTGATTATCTAGATTTTGTATATAGGTTTTCAAGGATTGTTTATCCGAAGGTTCTAGTTGGGGTTGAGCCTCCTCAGTGATGTTGAGTGTAAGTATTGGGAGTTATGCTAGATATTTTCCATGGCAATAGGTTATTTAGTTCGTGGCGGTTGCCTTAGCAGTGGGTGACAGCTACTATAGAGAAATATTTTCTCTTAAAGAGTTTGGTTCTTGGTCTGGAAAGTGTCCCAATTATGGAAATTTTAGTTAGATTAGATAGCGGTTCTCAAAAAATTTCTTGTTCTCGTTTTATGATTGGGTGCACGGTGTTTTGGGTGAGATATCTTCAAGATCTATTTGTGATACGATTATAGTCTATTCCCTTCTTAGCTGGCTTATGTTGGCTTGTGTGTGATTCTAGGTTGTCTCCATCTTAGCTTATTTATGCTACCTTATGTACCGTGGGTTTTTCCTTATTTATGTTGTATCGTGGGTTTTTTTCCAAACTTGCTTTTATCCAGATATAGTTAGTCATACCTATTTATGTTTTTCCTTGGTGGTATATAGGTTGTGGCTCTTATTTCATCCATTGGGACTTTTCTTTTAACCATAAGGTTTTATGTTCTTTTTGCATGTTGTGTTTTTATAGCTTATTAGTTGAGATCCTTAGTTGGTTAGCTGAGCTTTCTTATGACCTTGAGGTTTCTTATGCGCCATGTGTGGCCTTTTTTCCCAAAGTGCTAAATATTTGTTCATTTGATTCCCTGAGTATGAGGATAAGGCTTTAAGTGGTGGATCATAGTCTGAATTCAGGTCTTTTGATGGTGGCGGCTTAGTTGAGCTGAGAGTTTCTTTGATTTAGTATAGTGATGTGTTGGGTATGTGATGGTTATTCTATTCTTTTGAGTTCTTGAGTTTTTTTCCATTGCCATGACCTTATTCATGCCAGTGTACCCCGGTATAGTGACAAGGACCTTTAGCCACTCGTCGGTTGGGTCATATCTTTTTTACGGGATAGGAGGTTGACTTCTCAAGAGTACTCCTTAGCTTTTAAGGTTTGGAACTTTTTACTCCAGCAGGAAGGTGACTTGTTGCCCTGTGGTGATTTCTTTGGACCTAGAGTTATTCTATTGTAGGTTGTAGCTTGCTCTACCTTTGATTCTAGCGGTAACTCCTAGGGTGGAAACTTGGGTAGACCTTGTGAGATGGAATGATCCTTTCACTCTATTCTTTCCTTTGACTCTTGTTCGTTTGGCAATAGGTGGTTTAGTTTCACTCGAGCTAATCTTAGATTTTTATTTTTCCCTTGCTTATTTTATGCCTTTTAATGTGTTTTATAGAAAGCCAATTATGTGCTCATGGATGTTTAGTAATCCTGGTAGTGAGTAGTTTCTTCTAATGGTGGATTGGGCATGTATCCTTGAAGGCCTCTTTTAGGTGCTGAGTGGCATTCTTATGGCTCCAGTCAGTTTGATATTATCTCACATGCTTTTGTCCTTGATTTTAGTTGGTTGTTAGTTTTTCTATGCTAAAATGCTTGTGTGAAGTTGACAATCGGTTGGGTTATGTGAAATAAGGTAGTTTATATGGAGTTAGCAGTCGGTCTGGTTTTTTTATTTGTGATGATTTGGTTCAACAGTTGGTCTATATTGGTCTGTGATTTAAGCTGTGTGGTTATGTGTCCTATGTGGTAGTTAGAAGTTTCTTTGTTTCATGAGTTCTTTATAGTAAGGGTTCAGTTTCCTCTTTCGTTCAGCAACGTCCTTTGGTACTTGATTTTTGGGTTATATGTTAGCTTGGTATGTCATAGGAGTTTTCGTGGTGAAATAATGGTTGTTAGAAGTTATGGTTATTATTCCAAAGGGTCTTACTATCTTGGACAGGATGGTAGAGTTTAGATGTGTGATCTTTCTTCTTAGTGTTTCAGGTGTTTTGGTTCAGAAGGATTCCCAATTTGGTCTTTTTGGGTTGGTTTGACCTAGTATGCGAGGTTCAGGTGTTCACCTTGGTTTAAATCTCTTGTTGGTGGTTATGGATTCTTTTGAAGGAAGTGGTAATTGCCACCAATAATCCTGACTGGAATGGTGATGTGTCAAGAACTATCGCTAAGAAAACTACTATCGGTGTAATAGAGTTAGATGTTGTTACAACATTATTAGCATAAATTTCATCCCTTTAGAATTGTTTGCACAAGCCTTTGGTTAGCAATAACATCATTTTGCTTCTTGGATGGATATTTTGGTTACAATTAAATTTTCCATAGCACTAGAAGATCAAGAGAAGAGCACTTTCACATGCCCGTTCGGTACTTATGCTTTGCAGCGTATGCCCTTTGGGCTGTGTAATGCTCCAGCAACTTTTCAGCGGTGTATGATGGCCATTTTTAGCAAAATGGTTGATGATTTTGTGGAGGTTTTCATGGATGATTTTTCAGTCTACAACAGTTCATTTGAGGAATCTGGATAGAGTCTTGTAGTAGTGCAACGAAACAAACTTAGTGTTAAATTAGGAAGATGCCATTTTTAGTGAAAGAAGGTATTGTGCTCGGATATAAGGTTTCTAAAGTAGGCTTGGAGGTGGATAAGGAAAAGACTGATGTGATCTCAAACTTGCCACACCCTGTCACAGTTAAGGGTGTGCAGAGTTTTCTGGGACATGCTGGATTTTATAGGAGGTTCATTTGGGATTTCTCAAAAATTTCTCAACCCTTATGCAGAATGCTAGAGAAGGACGTCAAATTTGAATTCTCAAAATACTTCTTACATGCCTTCAATCAGTTGAAGAAAAACTTGACAGAGGCTCCGATTTTTAATTGCAGCTGTTGGGATATACCTTTTGAACTAATATGTGATGCAAGCGATACAACTGTAGGAGCAGTATTGGGTCAAAGGAGGGACAAATCTTTTGATCTATATACTATGCTAGCAAGGTATTAGATAGCATACAAATGAACTATAATGTTACCAAAAAGGAGATGTTAGCATTAGTGTTCATATTTGATAAATTTAGGGCCTACCTAGTAGGTACTAAAGTTATTGTGTACATTGATCATATGGTTATTCGATATCTGTTCAACAAACAGGAAGCTAAGACGAGGTTGATTAGATGGATACTGTTGCTACAAGAGTCTGACCTCAAAATTTGTGACCATAAGGGTTGTGAAAACCAAGTAGCTGACCATGTCTCACAGTTGGAGAATCATGACCATATTGAGGAGCAAGGGAATATTCGAGAGGATTTTTCAGACGAATAGTTATTGAGCTTGTCCATACAACAGTTACCTTGGTACACTGATATTGTGAATGTATTGGTAAGTGGTATGTTTTCGCATGATGCAACGAGCCAACAGAGGAAACAGCTGAAACATGATTGCAAGTCTTATTACTGGGATGAGCCATTCCTGTACAAACAAGGTCCGAATCAACTCATTCGGAGATGTGTGCCAGAGTGCGAGATGCAAAAAATTCTTTTTAAATGTCATGTTTCACTGTACGGGGGGCATCATGGTGGAGAACGCATAGTCCACCAAATATTACAATCGGGCTTTTTCTAGTGGTTGGTTTTCAAAGATTCAAATAAGTATGTCAAGAGATGTGATGAATGTCAATGGATGGGGACTATTTCCAATAGGCATGAGATTCCCCTGAACAACATTTTCGAAGTGGAGATATTCGATGTATGGGGGATTGACTTCATGGGACCTTTTCCTCCGTCGCAAGGGGACCGGTACATTCTTGTTGCAGTAGACTATGTTTCCAAATGGGTGGAGGCTGCAGCCTTACCTACAAATGATGCAAGAGTGGTGCTAAAATTCATGAAGAAACATAACTTTACACAATTTGGGACTCCACAGGAAATAATTAGCGATGGAGGGTCACATTTTAAAAATGCATGGTTCAAGTCATTGTTAGGCAAGTATGGGGTGACCTATAAAGTAGCTACTGCGTATCACCCGTAAACTAGCGGGCAAGTGGAGGTGTCGAATAGTGAACTCAAGCAGATACTCCAACAGACAGTGAATGTAAAAAGGTAAGACCGGGCGGAGAAGCTTGATGATGCACTATGGGCATACCGTACTGTATATAAAACTCCTATCGGCACCTCGCCTATCAGTTGATTTTTGGTAAGGCCTGTTATCTACCGGTGGAACTAGAGCATAGGGCGTATTGGGCTGTAAAAAGGTTAAATTTCAATTTCAAAGCAACTGTTGCAAAGAGGACCTCCAACTACTCGAGCTCGATGAGTTCTGACTAAATGCGTATGAAAATCCCAAGATTTATAAGGAGAAGACAAAACGATGGCATGATAAGCTTTTGGTTGTACGTTCATTCGAGCTGGGTCAAGAGGTATTGTTGTTCATTTAGAGATTGCGACTTATTTTGGATAAATTTCACTCCAAATGGATGGGGCCATTTAAAGTGGTGAGAGTAACGGCTCACGGGGCAGTTGAGTTGCAAGACTATAAATCTGATAAAAATTTTTTTGGTCAATGGGCATCGAGTCAAACACTACTAGCCAGATGGAGATCACGGACTGACATCTATCAACATAGTGGATGCATGAGAGTTCTGGGTCATGCCATAATATTAAATAAGGCACTTCACAGGAGGCAACCCGTGTGTTGTAAGTGTATTTTAATGTTTTTTGTAGATTTTATGTGTTTTTAGGAATTTCTCAAAAAGTAATGGAATATGTAACATACCAGCATAAAGGTACGTAACGAGGATTAGTTTTTAAAAAAACTAAAAAATATAAGTTGAATGATGGATCATGATAAGCATCATGTTGTGATGCCTATCGTGATTGATCAACTGGAATGATGGAATTCCATCACGATAAGAATCACATCGTGATACTTATTATGATTGAATTTTGTTTAGTTAGTGTTTCATTATTGTGATACTTATCATGATAAAATACTGAAATATGGCAGTTTCATTACAATAAGCATCACGACGTGATGCTTATTGGATAAGCATCGTGATGCTTATAGTGATGGAATACTGGAAAATAAAATTCCCATCACGATAAACATCATGTCGTGATAGGTTTCTAGATTCTAGTTGGGTCAGGTATTTTATTTAAAAAACATCCAAACCGGCCTAACTACCCCTATTTAATTCCCCAAAATTATTTTCCACTTTCCATCTCCGTATAAACGGCTACAAACCCCCACTTCCCTAATATCACAATCAATTTTCTCCTCTTTCCCTTTGATTTTCATTCTTCAAAGCTTCAAGCAATCATCTTCTTCTTCAACTACAAGGTATGCGCCTTTTATTTTCTCTTTTTTTTCTTTCCTTTTAATGGTTACTCATGAAATATTGTGTCTTCTATTATGTGTTAAAGTAGTGTTTCATGAATGTACTTAAGTATGGGGGAACGGACGGGCAATGTGCTTTAACTGGGATTTCCCGTTTGAATATATGGTACGCCAAAATTTTATCCTCCTTATGGTCCGACATTGTAATGTTGGATAATAGGTGACCTTATGCGTAGACATTGTTTTGCATTTGCTAGAATCACTATAGTTGAGTCGAATTATGGTTGATATTAAGTCATATCATTGTGAGGTTGTGCTTGTTGATTTGAAATAACTTAGTTATCCATGCCAAGTTACAATTGTGTTTGGTGTTCCTAAGTGACATGGTTTACTCGAAATGGTGAATTGAATTACTAAAGGGGAGAATTTTGTAATATTAACTTTGTTAAGCGGAAATTGATTATGCATGACCCTTTTCAACATATGGGTTGATTAATTCGGTTTATGAGGCCATGTTGGGAGGGTGTGATGTTAATCGTATGTTTTGGGTTGTTATGTCATGTGGTTTGGTGGCATATTGGGTGATTGTTGTTGTGCTGGTTATGTTGAGTTCATATAGTTCTTGCATGATGTCATAGCATCTTTGTACAAGTCATGACTTTTGAGTTTTGTACGTAGGTTGTCATCTAGTCACTAAAGTGTATGTTTCTTTAGTCGGGTTGTGGTATTATGGGAAAGTCTAACGTACACACATTGGCACTTGGTGTGCTATAAGTTATATGGTTCGTTTGTATTGCGTAGTGTGCGGGTATTTTTCCCTTTGGGTTTATTAACACTGGTTACTTTGCAGCAAAATGCTACCCAATCTTCTACTCCCAGCTCACCAAGGGCCTTTCCCAAAAGGGCCCAATCTTTACAAAAGGGACTACGCCTAGGGTTCACCGCGTTGATTTGGAATTGTATCAGTAGCTGACTCAAGTCGCAAATGGTTTAAAATGAACACTGTGGACAAATATATGCCAGTGGAAAGAATTGACAAACAGCCGCTTGGCAACGGAGTTCCCCCGCATTCTCACTCGGATTTGGGAGTTACGAATGGATTTCATCTTTGAGAATTCGGGGGTCGCTAATATGGACTCAGTGCAAGAGTTCTATATTAATTGGGACTCACGTGAGACAAGTGAGGTTGTGGTGCGGAAACACACGATATGGGGACTAATTGGGCACCAATAATGAAGTAGACATGATGCTATTGAGCCAAGTATGGTGCCATCCTCCATATCAACACATTCAACACACGTTATATGGCCTAACTTCTCAAGCTCGGTGGATCTGGGATTTTAGAGGTCGTCATGCCGCCCTTCCTTTCTCTCACTTCAACAAGAAGGCACGATGTTAGTTACAGATTGTTAACCACTGTTTGTTGCCACTCAACTATTATACCACAGTCCTTCATATACAGGTTATAGTGGTTTATGCTTTAATAACTGGCGTAGAGCTTAATATCGGGGGGATTATCTTGTTAACAATGTACAAAGCCCGGCGTAGCTGCCAATGGCGGTATAGCTTCGGAGGATTAGTTACAGTTTTCTTGAGAGGGAAGGGTTTAGAAGAGGACCCTGCAGATGTGATTCATCCACCAGTGGATAAAGTTGTGGATATGACCTCTAGTAGGGGGTCAGGGAGACAAAAGGTGGCCAACGCCTTACTCCGCAGAAGAAAAACGCTATGTATGAGAGCTATCATGGTTTCATGTGTGGCTCCACTGTGTGTATCTATGGATTGGTGGTTGGCAGGCCATGGAGTATGAGATTCAGAACCTCCACACTTAATACCCCCTGAATAAGCATGCACATGTAATGTGCAGGATTGGGCCTCCATTCATAGAGCAAACGGAGGATGATATCCCCACAGAATATGAAAATGATTCTAGGGACTCCGATGAGGAGGAAAGCAGCACTGACGAGGAGGCTGAGCCTGAGGGCCAAGATGTTGACCCGACTTATATGGCCGAATGATCAGGGAGTTCTTCACCCTACTTTTTCTTTTCATATGCGCACTAGGGACAGTGCTGGATTTTCAGTATTGGGGGGGGGGGGGGGAAGGGGGAGGAGCATCTCTGATTTTTTTATTTGATTGTTATTGTATTTTTTTTTTGTTTTATTTAATTTTGTTTCAATTTTTTATTATGGATGTACTTTTTAATTTATTTTATTTTGATAATGTAATTTAAATTGCACTTTTATTTTATTTTAGTAATATAGTTTGTAATTAGTTTTTTTTAATGGGGTTTCTTAGTTTTTCTTGCTCGGTTTTTTCTAAGGACAGTCCCCTTGAGCTGGGATTATGTAGTTTTTGTATAATTTTTGTTTTTTATTTTCATCATAGAATAGCGTAATCTTCCCAAGGATGGATAGATGACGACTGTCTTGAGGGAGATTCGTCTTAGATAGGACTAGTTTAGGTGTAAACTTACAACGAGTGTAAATGCATAATGTTATAGCTAGTGTACTAAATGTGGGAAAAACAAAGGTAGTCGACGAGAAATTGTGCGAGATACAGAGGTTTTAGGGGTCAGCAATACACAGACTATAATGCTTAGCACACAGGTTAACAAGGCTTAATAATGAAGTGTTATTCAATTTGTGCTTGCTTGGGATATAGCTTTTGTGTACTTCTTTACGAACCAATGTGCATTGAGAGGCGAGGAGTCTTGCATAATTCATGTTTTGCATCTTAGTCTAGAACTTTTCCTACGTGTTATTGAAGCAAAATAAAAGCAGTGTTCTGAATAGAAAATGATATAGGCCTTTTTTGCTATGTATTGAATTTTTTTAGCCTTCAGCTATTATACCACTAGTAGCCCTTTTGAGCCTATAGCCTATTCTTTGGTAGCCATATGTTTGCCTTGATCCTTTTGTTGAATCCCTAGTTTTTGCACCATGCTTCCTTTAGCACTGTAACATAAACTGAGTTTTAATTATTGAATCTAAAGAAAGGGATGGTCAAGTGTAAAAGGTGACTAATGAAAGTTATGGTGTTGAAAAGACCCTCGCTAAGAGAATGTGATATGAAAAATAAATAAATATTGAAAAATAAAATAAAAAAAGAAAAGAAAATTAATCAAAACATTCTTGATATGATGAGATATTTAGTGAATATAATTGAAGAAAGGGCTAAGAAAATTAAGTAAATGATTAATGGGTGAGAAAGTGTGAAAAGTGCAAGGGAAGCGTAAGTCACTGCATATAATTTTTCCTACCTATCCTTTAGCCAACATTACAACCCATTAAAGTCCTATCTGATTTTGTGTAGACACGCTTAATTAGTGGAGATGTACACAATGGGTAAGCATATGGTACTTTGCTGCATACATGTGAGTCTTTGTAAGTGTGAGAGTTGAGCCTAAAGAGATACAAGAGTCTTAATCATGAAAGTGAATTCATTGAATTTTCTAGAGCGTGGTCTATTCTTCTGTGAGGGCACATTTGGGGAGTAAGGTATGCATGATTGTTATGTCTTATTAAGTGGCAAGTTGGCTTCCGAACCTAGTTGTGTGTTAAGAGTATGTTGATGTATTTGTTATTCCTTTAAGGCCTGTTGTATTGAGCATGGTTTATGAATTGACAGATGTGAATTTTAAATCCCCGCATAAGGTCATAGTTATGGTAATACTGTGTTTATTATTGTTGCCTATATGAGTCGCAGTTGTGTAAGTAGTAGATTGTTCGAGGACGAATAAATGTGTAAGTATGAGAGGTGATCTTAGGCAGTTGTACCTGCCATATAACCATCTATTTCTTATAATTTTTCTTTATTTTGAGAATAATTTCATGATTGTGTGGATGTTTTGGTGGTTATTGTGTGAAAGCAATACTAACCAATGTGATTAACATATTTTCAGGATTATTGAGGACTTGGAGGATATAGAGGAAGCGCGAAAGTAAGCCAGCAAGAGCAGCAAAGATTTTAGGAAAAACCCTCATCAGGATAATGATCACGTCGTGATGAGGAGTCCATCACAATAAAGAACACGACGTGATCACTATCGTGATCCCTTTTGGTTGACGGCGGCTGGAAGCCTTTTATTAACTGGATTAGTAGGAAATTTTTTGTCTTTTCACCCAAGGACTTATATAACCCTTAAAGATACATTTTGAGGCATATTGTTATCATCATTCTCATGAAGGAATAGTGCTATCATATTGGAGAGAAACAACACAAGTCAAGACATATACACTAGAATTATAGGGTGAATCTTTTCATTCAATTCTCATATGGTATTGTTTAATTATGTTTCATGAATTAAATATGATTTGTATTGGCTAAACACACTTATTCTGGGGCTTATGGTTAACACACTATGTATGGACATTAATTGATTTAATGTATTTGTTTCGGATAGTTAATTGTTCTTCTACTTTACAATAATTGCGTTTCTAATTATTGGCTGGTATTACAATCAATCTTCGGCTTGCTAGGGTTATTAAATCCAATAATCTTATGAGTGAATTGGAGTAGGAGGAGTGTGTTTATGTTATAACCTTAATTCGATATTAATAATATAACTAGTTAACTAAGACATAATCGTGTACTTAGTGTTTCGCTTGGTTTTACTAGGGAAGAAAGTGTTAATGCCTTTACAAGAGTTAAACAACACATGCCAATTGGAGTAGTTGATTGTTTAAGTAATTAGTGACTAAAGGACTATCAATCCCTAGTCATAACTTCAACTCCTAAACCAACAATCAACGGAACAAGTGTCCTTATTTAAGTCAAGTCCATATACATGTGTGTGTGTAATGCCATAGCCCTGGAACCATTACTCATATTGATCTACATTACTTGTTTTGATCCAATTCTTACTTATTCATCTTAGTACTTTAGATTTATACAAATCTCGAAACTCTTATCTCGATTTCCTCAATTGCACTATAAAGTAAGTTCTTATACAAATCATATAGTGAAGCTAATTCGTAATTCCAAGTCCTTGTGGGTTCGACATTAGGCTCTCAAGAGCCATTATATTACTCATACGACCATGTACACTTGCGTGTGTGCTAGGGAGACAACAACTTGTCAACATGATTTACACTTGTCATAACTTGTTATATATGATGGTTTTTTCACATGAAAAGAGATTGGACAAGTATCTTGACACTTGTCTTAATATTTTCCCTCTTATTGGCCTATAAATAAGGCAATACTCTATCAACAAAAACTAACTCATTTCTATTTCATTACTCCCTTTCTCCTACGTGCTCTCCTACTTCTATTTTTTTTAATTACTAATAACTTTTATTATCTCATAGTTTAGCTTGTAGGGTTTGTTTTAATAATTTTGCTGATTCTTGTATCCTTAAATTTATATTAGAGAAATAATTGTTTGATCTTCAAAAAATATTTCACATTGTTGAAATAGTTTTTTAGGACAATGCTCAACATGACTCAAGTATTATTATTATTATTATTTATTTATTTGTTTACTTTATATATTATAAATGATATTAATATACTAACCTTACAAGATATTATTAACAAGTAATTTACTTTCTCTATAATTATTCTGCTAGTAAGTAATTCTGTTATTGTAGTAAGATTTATTTGTTTCAGAATTTATCATTTTGTTAATAACAAGTGATATTATTGTTAGATATATTTTTACCTTGTTCCCCAACAATCTAAGAAATTATGATTAATAATATTTCTTCTGGAACAATAATAATATTGATATTGATGTTTTTATTGTTGATCCTATTTCGATCACTCTGCTAGAAAATTATGGTATTGCAGAATACCTATATGATTATATGATATAAATAAATGAGATTGCTTGTCCAATGTTAATAATAAAACCTTCATTAAAATATATCTCAATGCAAGAGTATTTGTAGAAGAAGTGACGATCCCGCTAAGTCAAAAACAAATTTCACCGGAGCAGATGATATAATAATTGCGGTCCCTTTAAAAATAAATATTAAGGCAATGTGAGAAACTGGATGATAGACTCTAGTGAGACAAGACACATTTGTATAAATAAAAATGATTTTGTGTCATATATCCAAGTTGAGAAAGAAGAAGAAATTGTTTATCTTGGGACCTCAAGGACCGAAAAAGTTCTTGTAAAATGTAAAGTATTTCTCAAATTCATAAAACTCTGGCATTGAATAACGTGTCGCATGTTCCTAATATCAGAATTAATTTAATTTCTATTGGATTATTAGGAAAATTGGGATGAATGTTTCTTTTGAAAATAATGAGGTTATAGAGATAAGAATTAATAGTTTTGTGGGCAATGGATTTTGTAACCATAGTTTAATTGTATTTAATATTTTCTATGGCACATGTGAAAAGAAATATCTATTTCTGTTTATATGACCGAGTCTACTTCTTGATGGCATGCTAGATTAGGACATGTTAATTTTTCTTATATAAAAAATATGCAGTCACTTGATTTAATATTTGGTTTAGACTCAAATAGTTTAAGTAATTGTGAAATATGTGCTTAAGCTAAAATTACTAAAAAGTCACATTTTCCAGTTAATAAAAAAACTGAATTATTATCTTTGATTCACATTGATTTTGTCACCACCCGAAAATCGAATTATGATGGCGTCTAGTATCATCATTAGACAAGTCTAACTCTGGCTTGGAGAAAGTTGTGGTGCGCTAGTAATAAGAGCCCAATAGAATAAAAGAGGGAGATGAAGAGAAGAAGTACCAAAACAAAAGATATAAGAACAAATACATATCGACCAAACTCCTAAAACCTAGTGTCATGGCTGTAAAACATCTATGTACATGAAGTATAGAACACAAACCTCAAGGAGAAAAACTACAAAAATGTGGTTAGACCCAATTAGGATAACTCCAGCACATGAAGAAAAACCGATCAGTAAGGACCACAACTGCTCACCAAATATCCTGGAATCACACTAGCTAATGCGCCCGATCACATCTGTCTGAATAACTCATGTCAGGACCTACATCAGGAAAAGATCTAGAAGTATAACATGAGTACCAAAAATAACAGGTACCCAGTAGGCATTATAGGTGGACCGGGCATCATTAAGGATAAATAAGGTAAAGAAAGATTAAAACAAGTAGCATAGTGGTACAATAATGAACAACTCAGAAAAGGTCTCTACCATAATATCTAATATATACGGGGAAATGGTTTAGTCATCAACGTATACAGTATCAGCTAACAGGTGTATAGGGTCCATTAATAGGGTGCCCCTCCCCCAGCCCACATACACAAAGACTCACGTCACAAGAAAATCATAACTACATGTAACACATACCTAGAACTCTAATGTAACTAGTACAAGTAGGAACCTAACAACGTAGGAATGACTCCGGTAATGTAGCTACTAAAAGTAATAATAATGATAGTAAGGTCAATCGTACCGAAAAGTAGAATTCTGGCCTGGATAGTAATTATCACACAAGCTTCCAGTCAACCCAATAGAACCTCCTCCATAAGCCCAGATGAGTACAAATCAATGCAAGAAG